>JANAVB010017998.1:12026464-12316464 GCA_029216955.1 Iris pallida
ACTACCAATGCACTTGCCCCAATCAGAGAAAATAATTAAGAGAAGCATCATTGACATACGATAACTGGAAAATCATGCTAAATAAAATATAGCTGGACAATATATGAAGAGAAGACAAATGTACTATTCCGGAAGCCAGGTTACAATCCTTAAACCAAAAAAGGACCGAGATTGTAACCCTTCGCCTGAACATAACTTAGTCTCTGATCATTTATTGCTAAAGATGCCAATCATTAACGTGAAAAGGAAAGAGTACAATGATAAAAGTGACAATGAAGAGTACAATACGCTAGAGTGACAATAGAGTACAATCGTTATAGTGACAATCTGGAGTGACAATCATTATAGTGACAATCTAGAGTGACAATCATTCAATCATTCTGGTACAATCTTGCAATCAATCATTTCTAGACAATACTATACTGGACTAGACTCCATCCAAGCATTCACGGCCAATCATTGCCTACGGCTTTCTATATTAACTAACTAGGGTTATCACAATCCTAGTTACTAGCAAGATGCAATGAGATGCTCCAAGTAGTCACAGGCCCTGCAGCTATCCAGGTTATCCAGGCAATCATTATAGTGACAATCTAGAGAGTACAATGCATTTGAGTGACAATAGAGTTCAATCATTTAAAGTGACAATCAAGAGTGCCCCACATGACAGTGGGCTGGAAATGTGCCCTACTCGTCGGCAGGCTACAAGTCCAAACATTTGCGGCCGGGATAACGGGATCGCCTGTAACTGGGGAATCATGTCTAGTGAATTATGCTAGTTATTAACCTTAGTCCATTTCAGTAGGTACTCCTGACCGTGGTAATCAGGAGTCCCCTCCTAGACATGATGCAAGACAGGACTGGATTATTTGTACAAGCACAATCGCCCACGGTGTCTGGATTAATTATACATGTCAGGTCATGTCAGGTAGCCGTCGCAACAACTTATCAAGATATATCATGTCAGGTTATCATGCCAAGTGTACTTGTCAGAAGTGCGCCACGGTGGGCCACTATCAGGTCATGCTCAATTATCAATTACAAACATATCAAATGAATTCATGATTATCAAGTTCATGACAAAAGGCGTAAGGATATAAAATGGACGTAAAATATCTAATAAAATATCAATATTCAGGGCTATAGAAGAGCCATGCGGCTAAAGCATATGCGGTCAGGGTCACTGGAACCCATGCGGCCAAGAGAAGAGGGGCGCATGCGACTCAGGGGGGACGAGGGCGCATGCGGCTCAGAAAATAAAGGATACATATGCGGCTGGGATTAATCAGGGTCATGCGGCCCGGACTGAGAAGCCCATGCGGCCAGATCTGGAGGGGGGGTTCTCATGCGGCTCGAGGATCAGGGCCTATGCGGCTGGGTCCAAGCAAGGGTCATGCGGCTCAGGACGGGTGCTTAAGCGGCCAGCGGGAGATGTGTTATATGCGGCCGGGAGAGACTAGTCCTTATGCGGCTGGGAACGAGTAGTCCCATGCGGCTCAGGAAATGAAGGAACTCATGCGGCTGGGAACTCAGAAGTCCATGCGGTCAAGATAACAGGGACTCATGCGGCTCAGTCTGAGTAAGGCTATGCGACTGGATCCAAGTCAAGTCTCATGCGGCCAGCGGGATGAGAAATCTTATGCGGCTCAAAGGCTATGCGGCTCAATTACTTGCCGCATGAAGATTCATGCGGTCAAGTACTCAAGCAAGTCTTATGCGGCTAGGAAGGACTTTCCATGCGGCTGAGCTCGAACGAGTCTCATGCGGCTGGAAAGGCCATGCGGCCAGAGACTAGCCGCATGAGGATTCATGCGGTCAAGTACTGCTCTTCTTCTCCACTTGTCCGAGAAGAGGAGTCAAGCAACCATGACTTCCAAACTACACAAAACCTTCATCCGGAGCCCAAATCCGAACTTCCTTAGGTCAAAATGGGGGTAGAACGAGCTACTCTACAACATGGAACTATCAAAACTCAGAAATAACAAGATTAAGTAGATCAAAACCCAAAAAATCTAAAAATAATGTAAATATAGATCTACAAGAATCTAGCCATGGAAAGTGAAAATGCCAAGTACTAAAGTGCTTTAGAATGTAGTAAGAAAGAGAATAAAGTAATAAAATCAGAGTTTCTCCATGAAGTAAGATGCACTTGCCTAGACCTCTCTCTCCTCTCTCTGGTAGGTGAGGGATTAATGGTGGGGAAGAAGAAGATATTAATGAAGAGAGAGAAGGAGAAAGGGTTAATAAATACAAATGGGTGGTGGTAGGTAGGGGGTTCACCCCTTGGTTCTTGATGAACCAAGGCAACCAAGCCTAGCCGAACCAAACCAACCCCAGGAATAAACCAAGCCTCACTAATCCAAAATAAACCAATGAACCATTAAAACCATTTAAACTATCAATGCCAATAAAACCAAGCCAGTGCAAAATAAACCAAGATAACTAATCATGACTAAATAAAATATGGGTCCAGAACACGTATACGTACACTAAATACGTATCACAAATTTGGGACATTACATCCTACCCACCTTAAAAGAATTCCGTCCTCGGAATTTAATCAAGAGGCTAGAGATGTAAGGGAAAGCTATTCTATCATAGGCAATCTACCACTACCAATCAAGCATACAATCATTTATGCAAGCAAGGATTCGAAGCATAAGGCATAAGGAAGATATTACACCTTACGAGTCAATCCAGCTGGGATGACCTAATCAGATATCATCCTCATGCTCCCAAGTTTGACTCTCCCAAAGAGGGATGAACTCATGCAACACGAACTAAACTAATAGTCTTGCGCTTGAGGTCTCTCTCTTTGGTCAAACATGGACACGGGCCTATCCTCATACGAAAAGGTTAGAGGCTATTAGTACCAACCTTTTCGAATGATCTAGGACATGGCTCGGGTCCGGGATGTACCGTTGTAATTAGGATACATGAAATACGTCATGCACCCCGTATAATGGCGATGGAAAAGCAAGATGAGAGGACACATATACCTCTCGGCCGATTCTGAACCTGAGCCTGGGCTAGGGCAAACTGCCGCGGGTTCTGTTGTTGGAAAGTCTGGGCCTGAGTCGGCAATGGCTTCGGGAACGGAAACTGCTGTTGCTGGTGAACTGGAGCTGGTGCTGGTACTGGTGCTGGTCCCCTAACCGAGGGACTAGATACTGTTGATGCTGAATCGACTCTGAATGGACAGGACCCCACCCTATGGTCCGGTGCCCCACACAACAAGCATAATCCCAGTGCCTTGCGACACTCCGCTTCCACGTGTCCAGGCTTCCCACAATAAGAACAGCCCACGATGGAAGACTGCACTTGCTTCTGTTTCTGCTGAGGGTACGTCGGGGTTGAGTGCTGAACCGACGTCGCTGAGGCCGCTTGCCTCGGAGCTCCAATAGTTAAAGCCCTGGCTGCCGGGACTGGGGCTGGGGCTGAAGACTGATTCATCTGACTATGGGACCGCTTTCGACCTCCGGTCCTGTCCACTATTCTCTGGGAGGTATACTCGTGCCTCATTGCTGCTCGCAATACCGCATCATAGGTCTGATGCTCGAACTGTTCTACTGTCAATATAATCTCCAGGTGGAGTCCTTGCTGGAACCTCTGTGCTCTGTCAAACTCGGTTGCCACCAAGGTGGGAGCAAACCGACTGAGTCTGGAAAACTCGGCCGCATATCCGTCGACCGTCCTCCCCATCTGCTTAAGATTACTGAACCTGGTCTGCAAGTCATACCGAGCCACTGCATCATAATACTTGGTCTGGAACTTTTCGCTGAACACTGCCCAGGAGACAGGTGTTGCCAATCCTACTGCTTGTGCGGCCCACCAACTGCGGGCTAGATCCAATAACTGTAGGCGCACCACAGCCACCTTCTCGTCTTCTGGAATCTTCGCGGCTTCGAGAATCACCTCTATATCCTGTAGCCAAGCATCGGCAGCAATGGCATCCTCGCTGCCATCGAAAAAGGGAGGGTTCAGGCGCTTGAAACTGTTGACCGCACTATTCCCTCGAGGACCACTTCTATTTAGAGCATCTTGTACTGCTTGGTGCAGGGCATCTCCCTGACGATCTTGGGATGCAAGTAACTCACGGATGAGTCCTACCAAGCCTCCATCCTCTGTTCTTGCTGGCTGGACGGGCTGAACTGGCGGTACTGGTTCTCCAGGAGGCACGGCTCGCGAGGCTGCTGCTGAGGACTGAGCTCCTTCTGGCTGATCAACAGGAACGATGTCACTGAAGCAAATGACATCAGGGATATTAAAGAAGGACCAGGATAGAACAATGATGCAAGCATGTTATCAAGTCAGAAATTCAAGGAGATAAGAAGATACGAGTGGAGATCAAGGGAGAGTACAGATTGAGACATCTATTCGGTAAACCCTCACATTTCTTGATTGACAAGACCTGCATGGGCTACCACTTAAACCATATCACGCCCCAGAACCAGAATACTGGAGAGCGGGGGCAGACATAGCCAGCTACGTATAACGGAATGGGATCCACAGCGCTATACGGTCACGGCTGTCTAGATATGTGAGGGTTTCACTACAATCCATCCGTCTCTTACGGTCATAAAATAGCCTATTGTCTCAATCTCAACCAACTAATAATAGTTACAAGATGTCAGACCACCAAATACACAATAGTAAGGCGTCCCATACATTATATATTCGGAATGATCATGAAGCTAGTCGTTACAAAATGTGAGGACTAGCAAGAGTTCATGTCACGCCCCGATTCATAGAGTCATTTATTCATATATTTAATCTCTTGGAATCGATCGTCCTCGCTTGGGCGTGATGCCGTACAAGTCTGGTATTGCACTTGTACAAGGCAAAGATGGTACATAAGTGATACCAATTTGTCACGCCCCGAGCGAGGACGATCGATTCCAAGAGATTAAATATGTGAATAAATGACTCTATGAATCGGGGCGTGACAAATTGGTATCAGAGCACGGCTTTACGTCCTTGGTCTCTTCTTTGATTCATTTCAAATCAAAGTTGCATCGATGATTAACTAAAGTTGCTTCCGCGATAACTCAACGTTGCTTCCGCGATTAAATCAAAGATTGCTTCCGCGATTATGCTATTGTTGTTCGGTAATCATCCTTATGTTATCTGTGCTTAAAAGTTCGTTGACCCTCTTGGCTGCTCACTGGATGTTCCATACAATAAGTCTATATACATTGTGATGCCCCTAAATGAATGATTGTTGTTGGTTTGGACACAAATAACCCAACAATGACTCGATGCCATAGTATGCTATATTGTGAATGCTGTTTGGAAATGTGGGAATAAAAGAAATGTGGCTATGTATGCTGCGACAAGATGAGAATTGCATGTGATGTTGGAAAAGAATTGTGAATGAAATAATTGATGGATGAGTTTGACAGAACTGGTGAATTGACTCATGTGTGTTGCTAAGTGCTTTAGAGACGCTAAGAATGTTGGCTTATACTATTGAGACCCTAAGATGTTGGCTAAGTGTTGTGATCGTTATAGATCATGTAAGTCCGGAATAGAATTGAGTTGGTATTGTTTAAGGATGGCTTCGTTTCTGAGTGGTATATTGCCTCTACCACCTCAGAACTAGATGTATTTTGACCCTTTCCATAGGATAGCAATGAGACTATCTGTGGGTACTGGGTAGTGCCGAGACATAGCTGGGAGTCTTGTATTGTTGCTAGATGACTCGAGTGTCCCTTGACGGTGATGTTATATTGGGTAGTGAGATTGTCGAAAATTATAACAGGTGGCTTTGGTTAGAAATTGTTTAGTCGAGTGATGACTCAGACTAGTAAGACAGTTAGTATGCTATGGGTAAATGGATTTGGCTAGAAAATGTTGTGGCTTAAAATATCTGAATGTTGATTTCGAATGGTTGGATGCAAATTATGTGGCTAATACAATGTTGGTTGCTAAGCTGAGAAGTCCTAGGAATGTTATCTGTTAACCAAAAGAATATTAAAAAATTTTGTGCCTTGACCCTAAGGTGTAATAGATGTTAATCCATCTTGATCACCAAAGGATAGTTGTTGCCTATGTGCAAGTATGCTGAGGAATTTAATAGGATTAGAAAAGTCACAAGTAGTGACTCTGAATACTGGTGTTGCCTAGAGGATGGTTAATTGATACATGAAATGTCAGAAAAGAATGGGATAAACTATTCGACCCTTGCTGCATGAGATTAAGAATGTCCGTAAGATAATTTGATGATTGAGAAATATAGGGGATTGAGAAATGGCAAACTTGTTGGATAATGTCGGTATAGGTGACAAATTGGTATCACTTATGTACCATCTTTGCCTTGTACAAGTGCAATACCAGACTTGTACGGCATCACGCCCAAGCGAGGACGATCGATTCCAAGAGATTAAATATGTGAATAAATGACTCTATGAATCGGGGCGTGACAGTTCAGTCATACATGATCAATCCCCGGGGCTTGTCAATCATGTCACAGCCCGTAGGCAGACAGTAAGTAAGTACAATCGAGCTAACACTTGCTCGTCGGCTAAATGCCTCAAAAGAATAATTTACAATATTACAGTGGGAGAACAAAAAGAAACCCACTCGATGTCCTGGTTACGCCTGGTGACCACCATCGGGCTGGAAAGCAGGGAGATCCTTTGGTGTTGCTCCGGTATCTGGCCATACAAAACCAGCTGGGTCAGACCCCAAAATGAGCAAGTGCCACAAAGGAGGCTTCACTTAGGAACTAAAACCAACAAATCATTAGCATTCAATATGTAAGAAGACAACAATAAATAACACAGATTGAGGTTTGTGCACTACCAATGCACTTGCCCCAATCAGAGAAAATAATTAAGAGAAGCATCATTGACATACGATAACGGAAAATCATGCTAAATAAAATATAGCTGGACAATATATGAAGAGAAGACGAATGTACTATTCCGGAAGCCAGGTTACAATCCTTAAACCAAACAAGGACCGAGATTGTAACCCTTTGCCTGAACAGAACTTAGTCTCTGATCATTTATTGCTAAAGATGCCAATCATTAACGTGAAAAGGAGAGAGTACAATGATAAAAGTGACAATGAAGAGTACAATACGCTAGAGTGACAATAGAGTACAATCGTTATAGTGACAATCTGGAGTGACAATCATTATAGTGACAATCTGGAGTGACAATCATTCAATCATTCTGGTACAATCTTGCAATCAATCATTTCTAGACAATACTATACTGGACTAGACTCCATCCAAGCATTCACGGCCAATCATTGCCTACGGCTTTCTACATTAACTAACTAAGGTTATCACAATCCTAGTTACTAGCAAGATGCAATGAGATGCTCCAAGTAGTCACAGGCCCTGCAGCTATCCAGGTTATCCAGGCAATCATTATAGTGACAATCTAGAGAGTATAATGCATTTGAGTGACAATAGAGTTCAATCATTTAAAGTGACAATCAAGAGTGCCCCACATGACAGTAGGCTGGAAATGTGCCCTACTCGTCGGCAGGCTACAAGTCCAAACATTTGCGGCCGGGATAACGGGATCGCCTGTAACTGGGGAACATCTCTTCATGTCTAGTGAATTATGCTAGTTATTAACCTTAGTCCATTTCAGTAGGTACTCCTGATCGTGGTACTCAGGAGTCCCCTCCTAGACATGATGCAAGACAGGACTGGATTATTTGTACAAGCACAATCGCCCACGGTGTCTGGATTAATTATACAGGTCAGGTCATCTCAGGTAGCCGTTGCAACAACTTATCAAGATATATCATGTCAGGTTATCATGCCAAGTGTACTTGTCAGGAGTGCGCCACGGCGGGCCACTATCAGGTCATGCTCAATTATCAATTACAAACATATCAAATGAATTCATGATTATCAAGTTCATGACAAAAGGCGTAAGGATATAAAATGGACATAAAATATCTAATAAAATATCAATATTCAGGACTATAGAAGAGCCATGCGGCTAAAGAATATACGGTCAGGGCCACTGGAACCCATGCGGCCAAGAGAAGAGGGGCGCATGCGACTCAGGGGGACGAGGGCGCATGCGGCTCAGGAAATAAAGGATGCATATGCGGCTGGGATTAATCAGGGTCATGCGGCCCGGACTGAGAAGCCCATGCGGCCAGATCTGGAGGGGGGGTTCTCATGCGGCTCGAGGATCAGGGCCTATGCGGCTGGGTCCAAGCAAGGGTCATGCGGCTCAGGACGGGTGCTTAAGCGGCCAGCGGGAGATGTGTTATATGCGGCCGGGAGAGACTAGTCCTTATGCGGCTGGGAACGAGTAGTCCCATGCGGCTCAGGAAATGAAGGAACTCATGCGGCTGGGAACTCAGAAGTCCATGCGGTCAAGATAACAGGGACTCATGCGGCTCAGTCTGAGCAAGGCTATGCGACTGGATCCAAGTCAAGTCTCATACGGCCAGCGGGATGAGAAATCTTATGCGGCTCAAAGGCTATGCGGCTCAATTACTTGCCGCATGAAGATTCATGCGGTCAACTACTCAAGCAAGTCTTATGCGGCTAGGAAGGACTTTCCATGCGGCTGAGCTCGAACGAGTCTCATGCGGCTGGAAAGGCCATGCGGCCAGAGACTAGCCGTATGAGGATTCATGCGGTCAAGTACTGCTCTTCTTCTCCACTTGTCCGAAAAGAGGAGTCAAGCAACCATGGCTTCCAAACTACACAAAACCTTCATCCGGAGCCCAAATCCGAACTTTCTTAGGTCAAAATGGGGTAGAACGAGCTACTCTACAACATGGAACTATCAAAACTCAGAAATAACAAGATTAAGTAGATCAAAACCCAAAAAATCTGAAAATAATGTAAATATAGATCTACAAGAATCTAGCCATGGAAAGTGAAAATGTCAAGTACTAAAGTGCTTTAGAATGTAGTAAGAAAGAGAATGAAGTAATAAAATTAGAGTTCCTCCATGAAGCAAGATGTACTTGCCTAGACCTCTCTCTCCTCTCTCTGGTAGGTGAGGGATTAATGGTGGGGAAGAAGAAGATATTAATGAAGAGAGAGAAGGAGAAAGGGTTAATAAATACAAATGGGTGGTGGTAGGTAGGGGGTTCACCCCTTGGTTCTTGATGAACCAAGGCAACCAAGCCTAGCCGAACCAAACCAACCCCAGGAATAAACCAAGCCTCACTAATCCAAAATAAACCAATGAACCATTAAAACAATTTAAACTATCAATGCCAATAAAACCAAGCCAGTGCAAAATAAACCAAGATAACTAATCATGACTAAATAAAATATGGGTCCAGAACACGTATACGTACACTAAATACGTATCACGAATTTGGGACATTACACCATCCTCTGCTACAGTGAAGTCATCCAGCAATCCAGCTAAAGCCTGGACTCGAAGTCTGCGAAGGCTCTCATCTGTAGACTGTGCCTCCCCGATCTTCTCCATCAAACCTGACTGAATGTCAAGTGCCATCATCTGTATCACTGATCCTGGCCGAACTAGCTTGATATCGAGCTTTTCCAGATCTTTCCGTAAATGCCGATCTATCACAGATACCATGCCATCGGATGCCTGCTCAGCGCATCCGCCACCACATTTGCCTTCCTGGGGTGATACTGTAAATCGATGTCGAAGTCTTTCATCAACTCCAACCATCGTCTTTGCCTCATGTTCAGCTCTTTCTGCGTGAACACATACTTCAAGCTTTTGTGGTCAGTAAAGATTTCCACACGCTCTCCGTATAAGTAATGTTTCCATAACTTGAGTGCAAAGATCACCGCAGCTAACTCTAGGTCATGGGTAGGATAATTCCGTTCATGAGTCCGCAATTGCCTAGATGCATAAGCAATCACTTTCCCATGCTACTGATGTCGGGGTCCCGGGGCTCTAACTGGCGGGGTCGGGTGATGTGATGTAGGGGGACGGTATGTCTGCTGGGGCGGCGTCGGTGCTCTCTGCTGGAAAGCCTGACGCTTGGACGGTCCCTCATGGTGTACAGAAGCCGGCCTCTTGCTAGACAGAAGACGCTCCTCGATGCTCCGGGCCAACTCTAGGCTCTGGTAGTAGTCAGTCGTACCGTTCGCCACTATAAGAATGCCGATGTCTGGAACTAGACCATGGCAAAACCTTCGGGTCATCTCCTCTGGATCTGCAATCAGACTAGGAGCGAAACGGCTCAAGCGACTAAACTCTGCCGCATACCTGTCAACAGAACGGTTCCCCTGCTGGATGTTCTGGAATCGTAGTCCCATGGCTACTCTAGCAGTGGTCGAGAAGAATTTCTTCTTGAACTGGGTCTTGAACCACTACAACAAAAAGACCTATTAATGACGCTTGATAAGTGGATTTCATGACGGCTGATAAAAAAGCGTTATGAAAGTTCGAAATGCCTTTTTTCTATGACGGTTTGGGCTAATTCTGGACTTTTTATAACGTTTATAAAACAAAACGTTATTAATATTTTAGAGCGGTGGCAAACTTGTAATATTTTTAAGTTCAATTTTTTTGGCAAAATGCTGAGAACAGCCCGCGCTTCAACAAAATTTTTCCTCTCCCCCATTCTGGTCTTCTCCTTCTCCTCCTTTCTTCTCCCTCCTCTCCCCCAACTCCAAATCAAATCAGAGGAAGAACCCATGAATCTTCCTCCTCCTCATCCTTAACGTAACGTTGCCGGCGAGCCGCTAAAAAACATGAAGAACCCAGGAATCTTCCCCCTCCTCCTCATCCTCCTCCAAATTCCCTAAATTTCTAGGGTTTCCAAATTCTCCCATGCCTCGATCTCTCCACCGCCGATGAGTTCGATCCTCCCGTCGACGTTCCTCTTCCTCCTCATCCTCGCCGGGTTCTTTATCTCCGGCGTCCTCACCCCTCCGACGTCGGCGGCGGCGGAGGACCCTCCGCTTCCTCTTTCGGATGGGGGTTCCGGAGTCGGAAACGATGTGGGATCTAGGGTTTCTCCTCTTCCTCTTGCTCTCCCCGCTAGAGATTCCGGCACCGGAGACGACGACGAGACAAGGGATACTCCGCCTCCGGTGCCGGTGCCGGTTTCTTATTACGGGAAAGGCCATGGATCCAGATCTCTACTTTGCTCCGATGTCGAGTAAGTGATTCTTCTTCCACAAATAGTGATTGTTCTGTTTTTTTAAGATTTAGGAGTTCTTAATATATGGGAGAGAAGAATGGGTTTGGTATCTATGAATTTGTTAGAAAAAGAGGTGATTTTGAAGTCGGCCTCTGATTTGGTTGGTCCACCACTTCTGAAAGTAATTCTCACGAGGACGAGAACTATTTACAGGAAGTGGATATCATCACCTACCTTCCATGTTGTCGTATAAACCCAGTTATGTTGGTTAATATTTGGTAACTTGAATTGTTGTCCTTTTGGTCCAAGAGAAAATATGAATATACCACATGGAATTGGACCCAGGGCTTACATTAGGCCGTTCCCTCAGTTTTTTGGTCCAACTCCTGGTTTCATCAATGGACCTGGTTTTCATGGTATTCTCTCAAACCTGCACTTGTAGTTTCACCAATGACTGTTTTGTTCCTGTACTTATCTAGCAAGCACTCTTTACTTCACTTGTAATTGTAGAGAAAATGCTCATGTCACATAATGCAGGTCCTGCTCCTCACATGAACTACGTTGCTGCTCCTCCTTTTGATATGATGAGGGGCTCTCCTTGTTTTGTTGCACACCCTCCACGTCCTTCCCTTTTGACACCAGAGGAAGTAACCTTGAGAGCTAGCATTGTTAATCAAATCGAGTATTATTTCATGTGGGCTTATTCGATGAACTCTGATATTTGCTTGATGTCAAGATGGACTTTTCTGTTGCTGGTTTGATGCACCAATCTCTGCAAAGAGCTTTCATATTCATTTACAAATTTTTGAATAAAATATCTCATGCACCATAATGCACATAATTATATCCGGGTCCAGGAGTTTATTAACTACCTTATCTGCAACTTTTAAGGCTGTGAAATTAATATTCACAGAGAGAAAAAACTTCATCAGTTAGTCCATGTCATTGTCATGCTTGTACTACTTTATGAGTATGCCAAAGAAGTTTTATTAAAAGTCTGCTCCTTCTAGTTTCCTTTTACATTGGGCTATTAAAAAAATATGATTGCCATCTTTTTTCAGTGACGAGAATCTGCAGAAGGACCATTACTTGCTCTCATTACTGGATGAACAGGGTTGGGTTTCTGTATCTAAAATTGCAGATTTTAATAGGGTATGCTTTTTCATGATGCCAATCAATGTTGTGCATGGTAACTATAATGGACATCTAGGATGACCCTTTTGGCTTTGGATTTGTTCCATTCTACAGGTTAAGAAGATGACAACAAACATATCCTTGATATTGGATGCTTTACAGAGCTCTAGTTCCATAGAAGTGCAGGTTGTTTATGTACATGCCCTTTTGCTTTTATTTGCGTACCCAATCATTGATTTTCTGCCATGTAGTGTATTTGTCTCTTTCCAGGCGATCTGTGCATTTTAATATGGTTGTCATATCTTTGTCTCCCTCAGGATGACAAAATTCGGAGGCGTAATGATTGGTCAAGGTGGATTCCTGGAACCAGTCTTTGATTGCACACCAAATTCTCCGACTGGAGAGGCCCAAGTTCCTGCAGGTGTGGAGAATAATGAGACAAGTGACATAATAGTAGCGGTCTCTCTCATGACTATAGTGGCTTTCAGTCAAGTGGTAAAGATCATGATACTGATGCTTCTTTAGAGGCACCGAAGAGTAGTTCAGAATGTAGTAATGTGAAGGTGGTAAATCGTGATGAACCCCTAACATGCAACGGTGAGAGTGAATATGAGTGCAAGGAATGTGCATCAGAACCATTTTTACAAAGTAAACCGAGTGGTGGATGCAGCTGTAAGTTGGATAAGGTTTCATCTGGTAGCATTTCTGCAGCCAAGATTAGTGCTACAGGTAGTACTACTCTCTCTGAAAGTTTGCAGGAGACCACCTGTCTTTCTAGTAGCAACAATCTTGAAAACATAATGACACAATCAAATGGACGGAGGCACTTACCAAATCGAGGAGGTATCTCAAGTGGTTTTGTGGATGAGTGTCCGAGCTTCTCAGAGGAGCCAAGTACATTCTTGCTTGATGAAAAGCTAGAATTAGAGCATACAACTGAGATAGATCATCTCTTACCAAACTCAAGGTAACTACGCATTATGTAGAGCTGATCATTTTGCTGTATGCTGGAAAATATGTTTAATATTAGTTTATACATTTGCTAAAGTATGTTTCTTTTTTTGAATTTTTGTTGATATGTTATTAGCGAATTCTATGCTGCATCTCCTCTGGAAAAACTTATGTAATGAGTTATCGGTTATCTTCCAGTAAAAGTTTATGTCAGGGTCGTCGTCGTCCACCACTTCTGAAAGTAATTCTCACGAGGACGAGAACTGAAGGTGGTAGCTTTCCTTTCCCTTGTGTACATAGCCTTTTCTTATTCGGATGCGGAAGTACAGACCTAGAGTTCCCTTTCCTGAATGCTTTATAATGCTTTCACTTTTTATGTGTTTGAAGTATACTGCTGTTAACTCAAATAACTGGAGTTCCCATGTGTAATATTGCTCGTCCTACAATAGATGTTTGCTTTGAAGAAGACAATTGTAGGAGTAAAAACTTGGGTTTGGAGAATCACCAATGGTGATGAACCATGTAGAGGTTCCTATAGATTTGGGCAGGGCCGGCCCTGGGGTAAGCCTAACAAGCCATCGTGACTCACAAAAATTTTGAATATAAATTTGTGTTTAATTAGTTGTGGAAATGCTTCATTTAGTTGTGGAAATGCTTCATTTCGAATATAAGTTTCTTAGGTAAACCAATTCTTGAATTACTACTTTCTTAGGTACTTTTATTTATGTTCCATAGACTTTCTAATTAATTGTTGGATACTTGACAGGTTGCATTAGGCGATATGGCTGAGAAATTAGCTATAAATTACAATGTTGATCGCTTGCCAACAGGAAAGCTAAGGTTTTCTTCTATAATCTTTTCTTGGTAATTTAGAATAGCTTTTTATTTATGATCCTTAGAGATGTGCCATTTCTTGAAGGGCTTTGAGAATTCTAGAAATTTCTTGGGACAACATAATAGTATCAACTTGGTGGTAGTTCCATTTGGTGGTAGTAATTTTTTGGTTTTACTATTAATGTGTAGTTTATGTTTGAATAAGCATATTTGTGGAGATGTTGCATGTATATAGGACTTGCTCATATGTTTCTATATGCCATGTATATACTTTTAGGAAATTTTATTTACCAGTTCAGTTTCCCTGAAATGTAATTAGCATTATTAGCATGCACTTCGGTGTTAACTTGGTGGCTCATCAATGTGCAGAAGTTGCTCATACTTTTGAGTTGTAACCCTTTCAACAAAGTTTCAAGTAGCTACCTCGTCTTCTGTCATGCCTCACATTTGATTGCATTCTTTGAGTGGCCTGTTTCTTTCACTCTTTGAGTGGACTGTTTATTACTACAGGTAGGTATTTTAATGCATTCTTAGATTCAATGTATATGAAAGTATTTTATTACATGATCCTCAATTGCTAGTTTCTTGTTGGAAACTTGGTACCAACTCTTAAGACATGAGGTGGTCTTTTGGTAATATTTTTTTTATCTTTTTCAGGATTTTGCTACGTGATGCCGACAGTTTTGATGTGCTCAAAGTTGAAGCCAATGTACTAATAGTTTTGAGGGTCTACTTACTAGTAGTAGTTGTAAATATATGTATTTGGATGTCCTATTTTGAAAAAATGTAATGAAAATGGTGATATATATTATGTATATATTTGTAAATGGATTAAATGGTATTCTATAACATTTAGATGTTTACTTGTGAATATGGTTCAAAATGAATGTTTTGAAATTGAATTGAGCAACATTGAGCATTGATCTATAATTTTTTGGAAAGTAATATATAAATGTGCAGAATTGAGCGTTATAAATGTGCTGAATTGAGTCTATACAGATTATATATTCATAACGCTTTCAAACAACGCTGAAAATAAGTGTAGCAGAAATTCATCATATTCATGACGTTTTTATTTATGACGCTTTTAAAAAACATTTATAACACCCGTTTTCATCACGCTTGCTTTGGAAAAAAAAAGCGTCATGGTTTGTCATTAATGACGGTTTTTAGCCGTCATTAAAAGGTATTTCTGTTGTAGTGAACTGATCCCAAGTGGCCCTCCCTCTCGCAAACAACGGCTCATTTCGGAACCAGACACCTGCCAAATCTATCAGCAGAAATCCTGCTGCCTCGACCTGGAGGTCATCCGGCATCCTAACTCCAAGGAGCTTCCTCTCTACCGAGTCTAGCCAGTCATCTGCTACTACTATGCCCTCAGTCCCTGAGAACTCCTTGGGGTTCAGACCCATGAAGTCCTTGATCGTCCCCGCTCTCTGCCGTGGCTCTACAGGTGGTGGGACCACGGTACGTTCCTCAGAACGCTCCATGCTCTGGCGGAGTAGGGTAGTCTGTTCCTGATGGGTTGTTAGGAACCCCTGGATCAGAGTGAGCAGCTGGTTCCCGTCGAGTGTGACGGAAGCCTGGATAGGTATAGTGATAGGTGGTGGTGGGAGTATTGGGTCCTGCTGGGCATGTGATGTGGAAGGTGGTGGAGGCATCTGGGTTGGTGGATTTGTGGAGTGGGGAAATATGGTAGGTAGAGGTGGAGGTGTATCAGTCAACTGGTCAGCTGACTGGATATGGAGTGCGCCATTCTCAGGTGTAACATACTGGGATGAACGAGTAAGCACCATCTAATTACAATAAAAAGGACTTATAAGGACTTGTTAAAGTAAGCAATCATAGACAAAGAAATCTAATTATAATTGCAAACATGTGATGTATTTCCTATGTTGCAATCCTAGTATTCCTCTAGGTGTTCTATGCGTTATTCCTAATGTTGTCTAATTACCTTAAGTTCCTAATTGCATGCATGCTTGGTACAATAACGTAACCAAACAATTTAGTCTCGACCTGCATGGGCCACCACTAAAAACATGTCACGACCCGCTACCCAAATTGTTGGGCCGGGCCGAGTCATGTCCAGCCTGCGTTTGGGATAAAATGCAGTAAGCTGTTCTAGAGATAACATGATAAGACTAAATGTGCTAACAGTTCTATAAGTGAATAAAAGTCATAAATGCTCCAAACACAAAAGTCATCTCATATAGTAATAAGTCCAAAGTATAAGTCTGAAATGTAAAACTGGATACATGTCCAGTTATAAAATACGTAGTCTAATACATGACTACACTAAGTATCCCAAGTGACTACGCAAACTAGGCGAGTTTTTCCGCAGGAACATCCTCGTAAAGCAAAGCCGGGTCCTCGGCAGTATCTCCATAATATGAGTCGCAGAGTAACTCTCCTCAGTAAGGATACCTACAACGTTATCCTGTCAGGACGGAAGCAAGTACTGATTCTAACAAACTAACATATGAAACATAAAATGAACATAAGAGGAATAATTGGAAACATGGCATCACATAATCTATCATAGCAAGGACACATATGTCATAGAGACAGATGTATATGTAATGTTTAAAACTGTAGCAGGTACGTGATCGTCAATAGGTGTAAAATGTACTGTGGTACAAGTATATAAAATATACTTCCGTACAAGTAAAACAAGCGATAGATGTACATACGTACAAATACAGCTGGTGCGTCTACGACAAGGTATACATATAAAATGTCAACCTTGCTCGGTACGTACGTACGAGTAAGGGGGCATGATCACGTACGCTACTAACAGTTTCCCCATAACCCAGGTTCTAATCATGTGAGAGATATAAAACTGTTCTAAACATGGTAGTGACTGAAAGTAATACAACATGTGAAGGTTTAACTTGCTACCCCAAGGATCAGCATTTAACATGGTTGGATTTGTAGTTCATTTATGTAACAGTATGTAAAGTTTGTAGAAAGTACTTGCCTCTAGCAAAGCAAGCAAAGCAAGCTGCGATAAAAGTGTTATAGATGTCTGGTAACTCATCACTGTAGAAATAAATACATAAACTTAGTTTTTATACTAAGCTAAAACACTAAGACACTAATTGGTGCAACACGACTTGTGACTGGGCACCTAGCCAAAATGATGACTTTAGCATAGGAGACCAATGTGGGATGACACACTACTTTAACTAACTTTCTAGGGTCTTTACACTAGTGAGGGGTGAGGTTCAAAACGGCTAAAACTCAAAATAACACAAAAAGTTGTAAGTCGTAATTATTCAATAAATAAATCAAATGAACATTGTGTTCCAATAATTTTTGAGATAGACAAAAAGCTTAATTTTATATAAAATAAAGTACCAAAATGATCTTTGTTAATTATAGAAATTTATTATAATTTTTCTGGAATTTATTAACCAGTACAAGTATTTTATAAAAATCAGTTTTCCTAAGTACACAAAAAATGAGTTCTGGTTTCATATGCCAAAATAGTGGCAAAACTGTAAATTAAATACTATAAAAATTATACTAAATTAGCTAAATTAACATAGTATCTAAATACTATTTTTCCAGAATTTTAAAAGCAATTTAAGTATTTTAGAAATTTAAAAACAGCATTGTACACAATCTGAAATTAAATAATTAATTATCTGCGTATTTTGTCAATGTATATAATTTGAACCAAAGTTCAAATACAGGACCCAAGGCCATGAATCAAGTCCAATATGACTTGTACAGGTCTTGAATGTGGAAAAAACACATTTGGGCCCAAAAACCCATGCTAGGCTTGGACACCAAATGGTTGCAGTAATTTAAAAATACACAAAAATACAAAGACGTAAAAATACATAATAAATACTAATATTTTAATAGGGTAAAATTATACATAATGGTCATATAAATATGACAAGTAATATTTACATAATAATAATTTACACTAGGTATAGTGAAATACATATATAAAAAATGTATATCTACAATATTTATATTTACATATAAATATATAGATATTTTCATAATGGAAATATACATACATATGTTAAAAATACATATATATATATATATATATATATAAGAAAATACTTAACTATAAAGTATATATATATATATATATATATATACAAATATTGTATACATATATATAGTAGTATATATATAATAATATATATACACATGAACATATATACATATATACACATATGTACATAAATACATATATATATATATATATATATATATATATATATATATATATATATATATATACATACATAATATAATAAAGTACTAAATATAAAATATATATATATATAAATACTGCATATATATATAATACAGTATATATAATAATACATATATATATACAAATACATGTATATACATATATATATAAATATATATAAATAACAAAAAAAAGAAAAAGAAAAAGGAAAAGAAAAAGAAATAGAAACAACAGCGCAAAGGGGGGCTCGAACTCGGCCCTATGGGTCGGGTTTCTGAGTCGGGTCGGGCTGGCCAGGGGGTCAGCCCGTTCGTTGTGTTAGGGTTAGGATTTAGATTTATTTTATTTAGGTTTTTAGTTAAATAACAGTACACCTGAAAAATCACTCTGTGTCCTGACAGTTTGGGACACAGAGTCTACGTGTCCGTGCTATACACGACACGCACAGGCCCTAAAATACACTACCAAAATACGCTCATTTAGCGACGGATTATTAGCGACGTAATTATTCCGTTGATATTAGCGACGGTTTCGTGGCCGCTCAGCGACTGATTACCGACTACAAGCCTTTGCCATTTTTATTTTAATTTTAGGGGGAGGAAAGGTCGCACATCCGTCGCTAGAGTGTCGGTGTTATAGCGACGGATCTCCGGTCGTCGCGACGTAGTCGATTATTTGGCGGGAATTGTGTAGAGAATTGGCGGGACATATCTTCGACTACGTAGCGACGGATATTCAGTCGGATAATCAATAATAGCGACTACCTGGCGACGGATTATTAGCAGTCGCTATTCCGTCGCTACATTTACGTTCCAGACTTAAATGAAAAGGCGGGAAAAACTTTGGCATTCCCCCCAAATTCAATCTCTCTTCTCTCTCTCTCTCTCTCTCGCGCGGCTTCGGTGAACGGCGACGGCGTCCTCTCCTCTCTCTCTCCCGAAGGTAATCCTCTCTCTCTCTCTCTCTCTCTCTCTCTTTGTGTCGCGGTGTCGACGTAGGGGCAGCGGGGGACGGCGGGCTTGGGGACATTCGGGCTTGGGGCGGGGGCGTCGGGGGCTAGGCGGCTGGCTTGGGGCGGGGACGTCGGGGGCTGGGCGGCTGGCTTGGGGCGGGGGCGTCGGGGGGGCGTCGGGGGCTGGGCGGCTGGCTTGGGGCGGGGGCGTCGGGGCCTGGGCGGCGGGCTTAGGGCGGGGGCGTCGGGGGCTGGGCAGCGGGCTTGGGGCGGGGCGTCGGGGGCTGGGCGGCGGGCTTGGGGCGGGGGCGTCGGGGCCTGGGCGGCGGGCTTGGGGCGGGGGCGTCGGGGGCTGGGCGGCGGGCTTGGGGCGGAGGCGTCGGGGCCTGGGCGGCGGGCTTGGGGCGGGGGCGTCGGGGGCTGGGCGACGGGCTTGGGGCGGGGGCGTCGGGGGCTGGGCGGCGGGCTTTGGTCGGGGGCGGCGGGGGGCTTTGCTTATCAAATTCATCTGAGTTTATATATTGGCTAAATAATGTGTTATCCATATTGGGTGTTATTCATTAGTTTGGTGGTGTTTGGATTAGTAAATGTGAATATGGAGTTTGGGTTCATGGTGTATATGTTCACTGTGTCAAGGATATTGCGAGTTCTTCATCTGCATAAGTCAGTGTTTGGGTTCATGGTCTATACATCTAACTGTGATATACATATATATGTGCCTATTATAATTAGCATGCAGGACGGCTTGGGGTGTAATGTGTGATTGTAGACATGGTAGGAATTATAGGTAATTAATGCTAGTGTGACTAGACTAAGGTAGTGCTTGCTAGATAATAAGGACACTCTAGTATCCTAACCAAGTTAATTTTAGACTAGATATTTAGGATATAGCTCCCATATCCTAGAAGTGGACTCTTGCAATTTAGAAATAGATAGATTGACTCAGTTTGGTATCGGTATCGCACTATCGGTATCGGTATCGGTATCGGTATCACACTATCGGTCAAGGTTCACAATCGGTATCGGAATCGGTTTCGGACTATTCCTATGAGTATTGGTATCGGCGATATCGGTAGTATCGGCGGTATCGTATCGGAGTATCGGACTTTGGTATCGGAAAACAAATAATTATTAATAAATTATTTACATTTAAAAACATATATTTTATACATTTAGGCATAATTTTAAGTATTTCAGCGTTATTTCTTAGTAGTTTTGAAATTATATGAAATAGTAGTCACCCTTACCGATTGGTTTTGCCGAATTGACCGGAACAAAGACCCCCATAGTCGGTATCGGTCGGTATCGGATCGGAACATGCCAAACCGTATCGGTATCGGCCGTATCGGATTGGTATCGGCCAATACTTTAAACCATGCTATCGGTATCGAACTATCGGTATCGGTATCGGTATCGCACTATCGGTATCGGTATCGCACTATCGGTATCGAACTATCGGTATCGAACTATCAGTATCGGTATCGGTATCGCACTATCGGTATCGGTATCGGTATCGCACTATCGGTATCGAACTATTAGTAACAACTGTATTTATATTTTTCTCTTCTCGAGCTAGAATACTAGCGGATCCACCAGTTACATGATTATATACTAATTCTGTTTAGTTTGTCTTACTATACAGATTTTACATCTAATCTGTGATGGATCGTTATTTCATTAATCGTACATGGATGTACAAACGACAATATGAGAGCAGAATAGGTGTGAGTGACGATTTTTAGGCAGGCGTGGAAGTGTTTCTTAAGTATGCCATGAGCAAAGCTCAGTTTATGGACGGTAACAAAATCAAGTGTCCATGTCGTAATTGTCCCAATAGACGTTACGAAGAAGTGGTGAGTGTAAGAGATCATTTGACCCGTAAGGGTTTCGTACGTGATTACGGCCTGTGGTCATCGCAAGGTAAACTATATGCCGAAAGACAGGTTGCGAATGCTGCTACTTATGCTTTTGATGATAATGCTGCAGCGGATTTTGTCGTCGATGACGACGAATGCTCCGTTGATTATGGAGACGTGCAGAACCTTGCACGAGATATGGTGTACGATGCGGCAGGGCCTAATTTTGATCCGGAGGATCCTAATCCCGAGGCGAAGGAGTTCTATGATACGTTTCAGGATGCTAAAACTTCTTTATATCCTGGTTGTGATCCACATTCCGTACTGTCAGTAACGATGCGGTTGTTGAACATAAAGTCCGATTTTAACTTGCCACAAACTTGCTATGATCGGATTACACAACTAATGAAGGAGGTGTTACCGAAGGAATCAAAAGAGCTTCCAAAAAACTTCTACAAGTCGAAGATGATGGTCCAACAACTGGGACTGGGGTACGACAAGATAGATTGTTGTCGCAACGGATGCATGTTGTACTACAAGGAGAACGAGGATGTAGAAAGTTGCCGCTTCTGTAATGCGGATCATTACAATGAAGTCAGGGAAAAAAGAAAGTCAACTAGAAAACGACGTCCTTACAAGTATATGCATTACTTGTCGATCACGAAGCGCTTGCAGAGGATGTATATGTCTCAGAATACAGCAGAACACATGACGTGGCACAACGAAGAACGCACAAAGGACGATGGAGAATTGTCACATCCTTCGGATGGAGAGGCGTGGAAATATTTCAATTTTTGCCATCCAAATTTTGCTGCAGAGCCCAGAAATGTACGCATGGGGCTATGTTCTGATGGATTCGCCCCTTTCGGGCAGTCGGGATCTCAATACTCCTGCTGGCCGATCATTCTGACCCCTTACAATCTGCCACCATGGATGTGTAAGAAGACTCCTTATATGTTCTTGACAGCTATCATACCGGGTCCCAAAAATCTGATGAAGAATATCGATATATATTTACAGCCGTTGGTGGATGAGCTAAAACAGCTGTGGGAGATCGGCGTCACGACGTATGATATTTCCAGGAAACAGAACTTTCAGATGAGAGCTTCACTGATGTGGACAATCAATGATTTTCCCGCATACTGTATGCTGTCGGGATGGAGTACTCACGGCACCCTGTCTTGTCCGATATGCATGAAAAATAGTAAGACGTTCCGCCTTAAGCATGGAGGAAAAACTTCTTTCTTTGATTGTCATCGTCAATTTCTGCCCGCGAGTCATCCTTGGAGAAAGAACAAGGACGCATTCAGAGCTGGAAAACAAGAATTTTCTCATCCGCCTGCCAGATTGTCGGGATACGATATTTGGGAAGATGTAAATGATTTTCCCACTGTAATGGAAGATCCATCGAACAATCGTGTCGATGGGTTCGGACAAACCCATAACTGGACCAACCGGAGTATCTTCTGGGACTTGCCTTATTGGAAAGATAATCTTATAAGGCATAATCTTGATGTTATGCATATCGAAAAGAATGTGTTCGATAATGTCTTCAATACCGTCATGGACATTAAAGGAAAGACGAAGGACAATCCAAAAGCAAGACAAGACATTGCCGAGATATACAAGCGTCCTTATCTGAACTTGATACAAAGGGGAGCTGCTGGACAATTAAGTAAGCCGATAGCACAATACACATTGAGCAAGGAAGATAGATTAATAATCTGCAAGTGGGTATCTACTTTAAGATTTCCCGACGGCTATATGTCGAATTTGTCTAGATGCGTTGACCTCAATGAACGCAAGCTAACGGGAATGAAGAGTCATGATTGCCACATGTTTATGGAAAGATTACTATCCATTGCTTTGAAAGAGTTGTTGCCTTCTGCTGTATGGGTTCCGTTGGCCGAACTATCAATATTTTTTAGGGATATTTGTTCAACTAAGTTGACTGTGCAACACATGGTTGAACTTGAGGAGAAGATTATCTTAACAATTTGCAAGTTGGAGAAAATATTTCCTCCTGACTTCTTCGACAGCATGGAACATCTACCGATTCATCTAGCATACGAAGCCCATGTCGGTGCATCTGTTCATTATCGATGGATGTACCCATTTGAAAGGTACATAAATATCGATATAATTTAAGCTAAATTTCCATTTATTTTAAAATTCTTTCTTAATTCTCAAGATAATTTGTCTCTCTAGATACCTACACCATCTAAAGAAGAAAGTTGGCAACAAAGCTCATATAGAGGCTTCGATATATGAAGCATATCTTATCGAAGAGGTTTCAAACTTCTGCTCCATTTATTTCGATACTCATGTTAAAACAAATCGAAATAGACCTCAAAGGAATGACGAGGACGTTGAGGATGGAGGAAGATTCAATGTAAGGGACAAGCCTGTTGGGGCTAGTAAAAGACGGTGGTTGACAGACGACGAGTATGATGCCGCTCACCGATATGTCTTGTTAAACTGTGACATACAAGAAGTGAGAGATTTGGAGAAGTAAGTCAGTACACTTGCACTCGTTATAATCTCGAATTTGATGAAGTAAGTAACTACACTTATATACTCTTATTTTCTCTAATAGTGTATTTAGAGATGAAATCAAAATGAGGAGACCCGATATTACCGATGAGGGACTTCAAAGAGAGGTTGATTGTACATTTCCGTCATGGTTTCGCAAATACGTAAGTAACTGTGATTATAATTGAGATTATTAATATATAATCTGAAACATTTAAATTGTAAATATTTGTTTACAGGTTTTATTGCCTGAAACAATACTCACTCATGAGAGTATTCGTTATCTGGCACTGGGACCGAAGAAGCAAATAAAGACTTGGCCAGGCTATGTCGTTAATGGCTTCAGGTTTAAGTCAACTCAGAATGCTATAAATGTCGAATTTATCAATGACAGCATCAATACCAAAGATTTCGGTGTTTGCATAAGAGGCACCGTCTATGACGACGAGCCGGACTTTGACTATTATGGAGTGGTTCGGGATATTGTAGATTTACAATATACTGGCCCATATGATATGCATATTGTGATGTTCAAATGTGAGTGGTTCGATACGACACCAAATATCGGTTGGAGAATCGATAAACAATTTGGATTCGTCGATATAAATCATCGCAGGAGGTATAGAGGGTCCGATACATTTGCGATAGCAAATCAGGCTGTTCAAGTCTACTATACAAGCTACCCAAGGCGTCGTAGAGATCGATTTGACTGGTGGACAGTATGCAAGATTAAATCTAGAAATACATTCAACGTTGGAGACCCAGCATACCAAGAGGACCAGATCGAAAAGTCCTAATACTTGGGACAACACTCAGATACAATGAATATTGAAGATATTGTTGAGGAAAATAGAGGGGAGGAAGAGGTTGATACACAAGACTTAGCTGTCAACTAGGGGAGAAAGAGGCGTCTTGTCCCAAATTTTGAGGCAGAAGAAGAAGAAGAAGAAGAAGAAGAAGAAGAAGAAGAAGAATTTGATGGGGATGAGGATACAGATGAAATCGACGATAAAGATAAGGATGATGTCACTTCCCATTCCCAGAATACGTATTTCTAGAATGCATGTACTGTTTAAACGTATTTATTTAATATTTATCATGCATTTATTCTGTATTTAAATTCTTCAATTTCGCGCTTATTAATTTTTCTGTATTTTATTTTCTGCTTTTTCTTTGCTCTTTGTTCATTTCGGTTCATGGGAAACCAACTTGGTTCGGTTTGGTTCAACATGGAAAGGAATGGATGGCTTGGATTTGGTGGAGAGAATGAATGGTGGAGATCCACTTGACCTTGATATAAAAGTTCTTCTTCCACTCTCTCTCTTCATTCATTCACATTTACTCCTCCACCAAATCCTAACCCACTTGTGAGAGGCAAGTACATCTTGCACACCATGAGGGATTTCATGCATCCCTATTTATTTTTAGTTTATGTTGTTCATCTTCTCTTCCTCTACAAGTTTAGGTCTTGAAGTTTTTGTTTTCCATGGATGGTTGGGTGTAGATCTAAGTTTTAAGTTTTGGTTTTCATAGTTTTGGTTTTCATATGAATTTAGGGTTCTGATCTATCAAACATTGTTGTTTTCAAAAATAAGTGGTTCCATGTTGTAGAGAATTTAATTCTACTAAAGTTTGGCTTTTGAAAAGTTAGATTTCGATTTGTTTTGTGGAAGTTATGGAAGAAGCATTTTATTCGTTCTATATTCATCTGCAGCATGAGACATATGTCGCAGTAGGCGCATGTTGCATGAGGCACATGTCGTAGTAGCCGCATATCATGTCGCGCATGAGCCGCATTAAGGCACATGTCGCAGTAGCCGCATATCATGTCGCGTATGAGCCGCATTAAGGCGCATGTCGCAGTAGCCGCATATCATGTCGCGTATGAGCCGCATTAAGGCGCATGTCGCAGTAGCCGCATATCATGTCGCGCATGAGCCGTATTAAGGCACATGCCGCAGTAGCCGCATATCATGTCGCGTATAAGCCGCATTAAGGCGCATGTCGCAGTAGCCGCATATCATGTCGCACATGAGCCGTATTAAGGCGCATGTCGCAGTAGCCGCATACCATGTCGCGCATGAGCCGCATGAGGCGCATGTCGCAGTAGGCGTATATCATGTCGCAGTTGAGCCGCATGAGGCACATGTCGCAGTAGGCGCATATCATATCCCAGTTGAGCTGCATGAGGCGCATGTCGCGGTAGGCGCATATCATGTCGCAGTTGAGCCGCATGAGGCGCATGTCGCGGTAGGCGCATATCATGTCGCAGTTGAGCCGCATGAAGCGCATGTCGCGGTAGGCGCATATCATGTCGTAGAATAGGCCGCATATGCCTATTTTGGTTGTTTCTGACTATCATATGTTCTATTTTGACTGAATTGTGGCTAGAATTTCTTCCAACTCCCAACATGAAATTTGTAGATCTTTTCCTTGGCTTCAAGAATATGTTACCAACTATTTTATACTAGTTATGGACTCGACCATGCTTAATACTAATTTGACCTTTATGCCTTGTCATGAATTGACCCCGACTGTTACTTGACTAATAATTGATTATGCGTTCCTAGTGGAAACTAAGAGACTGGCTAGTCGTCTTATTGAATTGAATGAATGAGACACGTTCATATTAACTATGAACTATTATAATCGATTGGCCGATCCCGAATATTGACATACAGGCACACATGCAGGCTTCAATTTATTTATTTATTTTTCTACCAAAGCAGCACGTGTACTTGATGGTCAAGGCATGATTATTCTGTGGTTAGTTTTGATTGTTGCATTACGCTATGTAAGACCTACAACCTAACTGTACGGGTATCGTTGTAGAGTTGGACATATCGTACTTGTACGGAAGTACTCATTCTGAATGACCATGATCCACGGCATGGGATTTCACTCAACGTAGAGACTATTAAGTTAAATAAAATAATGATTGCATGGAGAGAATGGATTCCCGAGTTCTTACATGGCAGCCCTCTTGGGACTAGTAGTGCCCGACAGGCCGGTTGGTCTCCACCGATACTGTAAATCTGCCACACGGGCAGGGAGCAGTATCTGGTTATATTATCTATTGTATATTGTATATTGATGACGGACGTCCCGCTGGGACTCGTCTAATTCATGATTGGCGCAATTGATTGACTGGGTAAACTAGCCTTGCTTGCACATAGTAAGAGCTGAGGAATCCTTTATTGCATAATTCCAGGATAACTTGGAACTCACAGTAGCAAGCCGTAGTAGTTGCATGGCCATTTAAATTGATTTGTTTGTGTGCTGTACCTACTCTGTTACCTAACTGAGATGATCAGAATGTCAGGACATGACGGGCCAACTTCTGTCCTTGTTTGGTTGGGAGATTGGTTCGAAGTATCGTGATGTTATGTGAATCCCAGTGGCAAGCAGAGACCTACTTATCATATTCTCTTATTACTGGTTTTAATTTCTCATATCGTGCTTCCTTGTGGTACTTGCTATTAGAGGTCTAACCTCTCTGGTTTTGCATGGCCAGATTTAGAGCCGGTTCCCGAGGACTCCGCTTACTTCTACCTCCAAGATGGTCAATACTAGAGGAATGATCGCAGGAGGACTCGAGTGGGTTCCTTACTTCCCTACTCGTTTTGTTATTTACTTAATACCTTGCCGTTTGGCACCGACATGTTAGTCGGATTGTCTTGTACTTACTTTTGCATAATTGTAATTAAGTCAGACTGCAGCTGATAATAATTGTGTACACTTTGCTACATCATCTGGCTATGTTTTGTAAAGCCAGATATCAAGAACATTTTGACTGAGCATTTGGGACGCCTTACTGCTTTATCTTACATGTTCTCTATTTCTGTTTCTTATTTGAATGATTGAGACAATAGATGTGAAAAGACCATAGTGAGACTTTCATGTAGTATGCACCCCCTCGTCTTTTAGATAGCATTGATCGTATTATACGGTATTCATCTACCCGTAATACGTAGCTGGCTGAGTCATTCCCCCGCTCTCCAGTATTCTGGTTCTGGGGCGTGACAGATGAGGATGAGGATGAGGATGAGGAGGATGATGATGAAGACGAGGCCGAGGATGAGAACGAAGACGATGATTAGGTTAAATATTGTTGTATAGTAAAAACACTTCCAATTACGTGAATTAAGTTTGACCTCATAAAAGTAATTACGTGAATTCATGTTTTTTTCATTCGATTATTTACTTATTGCAGATGGCACTCCTAGTCTTTTTCGTCGCGGCGGCACTTGTCTCCCTACTGGTGGTATGTATATTTTAGTTTAGTTTTTTATATCCATTTACACTTTCATATTGTTAATTATGTTTATGTGTTCTATTTACAGGTCATGATGGCTGGCTGTGGTCGTGGTGCTGGTGGTGGTACGGGTCGTGGTCGTGGTCGTACTGGTGCTGGTGGTCGTGGTCGCATTCAAAGTTCCCGGGATGTGACCCCATCGAGCGAGCCCGACCCGGAGAGTACCCCGGGCACAGACGCATCCCGCCCTCGATCGACCACTTCATCGAGGCATCAGTCCGGATTTGCTAGCGGATCCGATCCGCTATCGGAACCACCAGCAGCGGATCCTCCAGGGGATGCCCCAGTTACTGCACAGTGGGCCCCGGAGTACCCCCATACTCGGTTCCATCCGGTTACTGGAGAGTACATACGCGGACCCGCGGATCCTCCGACGTCACCAGAGAGGCCGAGAGGCGAGTTCCGACGAGAGCTATGGCCCACGGGGACCTCGTAAGTAAATTTAAGTTAATTTATTAAATTTCTTTCATTTATTCAAGTTAATAATCCAGTCATTTTTTCTTTGTAGGTTTTTTCCGTTTAATGTTGGCAGGGCCCTTGGAAAAATTATCAGGGCTAACTTCCATGGTCCCTACCTCAACTTTACGTCGGTGCCCCCAAACGTGCAGTACGTCTGGCTCGACGAGTTGAGGGTATATATCTATATTTTTTTGGTTAAGTCTATGTGATTCTTTAATCAACCATTTTGTAAATTACGTGATAATTGATTTTTTGTGTTAGAGAACGTACTGGTGGCCCCCCCATCACGAGGAGGGGATCCGCAGGACCTACAGAAGCGCATGCTCGAAGAAGATACGGGATATGATTCATGACCTAAAAATGGGGCATACGAGGCCGAATTGGATCCGACAGGAGTATTATGAGGACCTCTTAGGCATGATGGATAACCCTGCGTACAAGGAGAAATCGGAGAAGGCGAAGGTGAACCGATCTGCCGCGGGCCTTCATACGGGGGGATCAAGGTCTCACGCAGCGATACTTGCAGATCTGGTGAGCAACCGTAAATTTATTTCACTATCGAATTAGGTATTATTAATTAAAGGAGTTAATTAGTTTATACAGAAATTTCGTATACAGGCCCAACGGGCGGTGAAGGAGGGAAGGGCGCCAGAATCGATCACCATACACGACGTGTTCCAGCATACGCACAAAAGACGGAAGGACGGGAGCTTCGTCGACGAGAGGGCCAAGGAGACTGATGTAAGTACTTATGTTTATGAGATTAACGTTAGAATTAAAAGTATTCGGACTATAACTTAGGATTCACACTTAACTTAGTGAAACATAGGATTTAGATTACAACTTAGGTAAATCTTATAATATAAACACATTCATTTGATAGGCTGCGTATCGTGAGGCCCTTAGTCGGGCTCAGTTAACTGACACCGAGGATGTCGGTGAAACGACGCCCTTCCGGACGCCCTCTTCTTTGGCCGCTCGGAAGGACTTGTTCGTAGATACCGTCGGCGGCTTTAAGAAAAGGTTCCTGTACGGAGTCGGCTCCCTAGGGCCATTGCATATGGCGACGCAGAGATTTCCACCGACACCGCCTCCTCCCGTGGCCCGGGCAGACGATGATGTTAGGTCGCAGCTTACGCAGCTGTACGAGGCGGTGTCGTCCTTACGGGAGCAATTTGCCACGCACTTTCCGCCTGCGTCTGCTGCTGCCGGTACGTCTGCTGATGGTGCTCGTCCGTCTTCTACTGGTCCGTCGACTGCAGGTGTCGGTCCGTCTTCCGTGGGCCATCTTTCTTTCAACCCTGAAGCCCCTGTGCTACCGCCTACGGCTGTGACGGCACTCCTGGATCTCATGTCCGCAGAGCAGCTTCGCCGACTTCCGAGCACTGTCTACGATGCCTTGCCTCCGTACCTTGTGGAGGAATATATTCGTCGGTCGAATACGGGAACGGACAATCGACCTCCTCTTTCTTAAAATGTTGTATTAAGAAAATTTGGATTATTTGTGAGAGCTTTGAACTAATTGTGCTATAATCGGCTTATAGCACCGGATATTATGTTACTCTTTAGGATAATTGATATTTATTTTCTATTAATTTGGTTTGGTCTGTGATTCTTGGATAATTGGTGTGCATTAAATTCGTATGTGCATATTTGGTCTATGTGATTCTTGGATAATTGGTGTGCATTATATATTTGGTATGTGTGATTGTTGGATAATTGGTGTGCATTATATATTGGTTTGGTTTATGCATATATTTGTGAACAGGGAAAGTGCTACAATTTTTTCCCCAAAAAACTCAGTTAGCGACGGACTAGTGACCGTTTAGCGACGGATATTCCCAGTTGCCGACGGGTTTTCGACGGATAAGCCGTCGCTATCTGGAGTTTTTAAACTGTTTCCAGGTAGCGACGGATGATCGACGGATTATCCGTCGGCAAGGTTCTGGTGGTATAAACTTCGACGGAATAGCGACGGAAATCCGTCTCCACGGCGACTGATAATCAGCCGCTAATCCGTCGCTCTATCTGGCGACCGCTTAGCGACGGATCATCCGTTGACATGGTTCTAGAAATGCATGACATTTTCAGAATTATGGCGACGGATAATCAGTCAGCAATCCGTCGCTATAGCGACGCGGTCACGACGTATTAGCGACTACTCTTCCGTCGCCATGGTGCTGGAAATGCCAAGCATTTCCAGAACCTGATCGACGGATAGTCCGTCAGAACACCGTCGCTAATCCGTCGTTAGCTACCGACGGATTAGCGACTTCATGATACGATCTGATACGCTGTTACGACGGGTTACCGACGGAACTTTACGTCGCTATTGCCTACACATTTCAGTACTTAATAGTTGAAATGGACGAAAGTCCGTCGAAAATGCGTCGCTAATGCTTCGTATTGTGACGTCGACAATCCGTCGCTATTTCGTCATGTGACGACAACTTAGCGACGGACCGTTATTAGCGACGAGCTGATTACCGACGGATTTTTTTGGCCAAAATCCGTCGGTTATCGGTCGCTAATAGTGATTACCTTCGGCTTAGCGACGGATGTGGCCGTCGCTAAAACGATAAATTTTGGTAGTGATACGTGTCCGAGCCATGCATCGGGTTCGTCGTGTGTTGGCGAGTCCCACAAGTGAAAATGAGACACCATATGACACGAAAACAACTGACACGTACGTGTCCGACTTCACAGGGGGTGATTCGAGAGCTGTGGACGGCGGAGGAGGCGTCGGTGAGGCGGCGCTTGGGCGGCGATCGTCGCGTCTCAGCGTGGCGAGTCAGTCGATGGGGGTTGGGGGCGGTAACGGTCGTCGTAGGGGCTGGACGAAGGTCACCGGAGTTAGGGTTTAGGGCTTAGGGTTTTGGTCGGGGAAGAAGGGCTGTGGTCGGCGGTGGTTGGGTCGTAGTGGTGGTGGTCGACTGAGGGGAGTGAGGGGGTCTTTATAGGTGGGTCGAGTCGGTCGGGGGGACGTTGCGCTGGCCGGAAATGGCGGGGGCAGTCGAGTCGGCGGTCGTCGGGCAGTCGGGGGCAGCCTGGTCGTCGGGGGTGGGTAGATTAGGAATTTAGCGTTTAGGTCCTCCTAGTTTAGGTTATTACACAAAGGTCCCTAATCAGACTAAATGCAAATATAAATTTGCATTCCACATTTAAAAACAATTGATTAATTACAAAATGCTATTGCAATAATTTAATAAATTACATAACTATATTAAAACAATTCTAAAAATTACAAACAGATATTAAAACATTTAAATTAATTACAAAATGATATTTTTGTATTTAAAACTCATTTAAAAATCATTTAAAAATTCTAGAAAAATTTCTAAAAATCCTAATAAATATTTTAAGGCTAAATATGACATTAAAATTAATTAACACTAACTAAATAAATTTTAAAAAAAAACAGGGGCTCACAATATATATATATATATATATATATATATATATATATATATATATATATATATATATATATATATATATATATATATATATATATATATATGAGGAGGGATCCACATTCTTTTACTTTTACATCCCCCAAGCATCCCCTCTTTCACATTCGTTGGATTTTGTTTAAGTTATCTAATCTTAAACGTTAATTTTCTAATAGTTAAGATTAGATGACTGAAATAAGATCCAATGAGTGTTATCATGGGGATGCTTGGATGCAAAAGTTAGGAAATGTGGATCCCTGCTCGATATCTGAAGCTTCCAAACTCCCTTAATGGAGTTTGAAACCACCAATAATGATGTTTTAAAGAGGAAGATGAAATTGTATGAGAGGAAAAGAGAATAGGAGATTGGGTGTTTGAAATTGTATGTTGTCCCTTTTTTTAATGACAATTTGTGCATCAAAAAATTATCATATATATTTAAAAGATGTGATAGTCCTTATCCCTTTGTGTGTTGCCCTTAGTAATTTCCTTCTTATTTTATACTAGTTTTTGTAATTACGGGACATCACAAAATATGGTGATATTTCAATGTCCAAAATATCCTTTAAAATTGTTAGGAGGCATAGCAATTTTAAGTTAAAAAAATTGGTTGCTTTTTCTTCCTTTCCAAATTCCAAATTCATAAGTCATTTTATTTTGCATAGTTTCGTAATAGATACTCTCATTTGAGACTATTTCAGAAGTTTCTAACTTCATTCATGGAGTTTCGAAGCTGCAAAATTGAAAGAGTTTCGTTAGGGACAACAAAAACGGCCAAAATTTAGACACTCTTGAATGGCCAAAATTTTAACACTTATAATAATAGTATGAAATGCCCAAAAAACAAAAAAAAATTATGATAAACCCATCGCACAATAACATTTTATCGCGTGCCCAGAATTAGCAAAAAATATATAAAGGGGGTTCCGAATGACCTTTTTGGCCTTCCTTCTAATTTATTGAAAACATCCACGAAACTACTCTTAAAAAAACGTTGTGATACTTCCTCTTCTTCCATACGCTGCTCACTTTCGAATATAGGTTTTCTACTAAAAAATCTTCAAACTTTACTTCAAAAACTCGTCGAAAAATTTCGAAAAAGTCGACAAACGGTAAAACTGTTAAAACGGAGGTCCAAACATCATTTTTTTGCGATTCTAAAATTTCGAAAGGCCGACTAACAAAAATAATAATTAATCTCCGGCTCCTCGAAAATACGCTCCTTTTGCGACAAACCGGACCTCATTTCGACCTCCCAGTCAAAAATTATGGCCCTTCAAAGTTTCAACTGGCCATAAAATGCAGGAGAATGATTATTCTCCGTGGTAATATCACAGAGAATGCCATTCTCTGTGCTAAAACCACAGAGAATGGTCATTCTCCATGCTAAAACCACGGAGAATGGCCATTCTCCTTGTTAAATTGACCAAGAATAGCAATTTTCCATGTTAAAATGACGGATTTAACAAGGAGAATGGACATTCTCCGTCATTTTAACACGGAGAATGGCCATTCTCCGTGTTAAAATGACGAAGAATGGCCATTGTCAGTCATTTTATCACGGAGCCATTCTCCTTCATTTTAACACGGAGAATGACCATTCTCCGTTATTTTGACACGGAGAATGGCCATTCTCCGTCATTTTTGACACGAAGAATGGCCATTCTCTATTATTTTGACACGGAGATTGGCCATTCTCCGTAATTTTTGACACGAAGAATGGCCATTCTCTATTATTTTGACATGGATATGGCCATTCTCCGTCATTTTAGCACGAAAAATGGCCATTCTCCATCATTTTAACACGAAGAATGTCCATTCTCCATCAGTTTGACATGGATAAGGCCATTCTTCGTGGTTTTAGCACGGAGAATGGTCATTCTCCGTAATTTTAACACGAAGAATGATGGAGAACAGTCGACAGAAATATAAAATCTTTTTTTTTGTTTTTTTTGTGAAAAAAATTTTGTTAGGAACAAAAATTCAAGAGTTTTCGTTCTTCTTTCAAAACGATACTAACTCTTATGGAAAAGAAGAAGAAGATCTTCTCTCCACAATTGACCGAATCGCCGAAAAACTTCAAATCTCTCCACGATGATGATGATGAGTGATGATCGGAGTTCGACTGAAGAAAAGCACAATGAACTATGAACGATCTTTGCGATCTCTGCTGAATATGAGAGCAATGGAATTCAGATCTCTCGTGAAGAAGAAGACGACAAAAATCGCAATCCAAATCTGAGTTTGTGCGAAGGGTTATGGTATTATAAAGATGACAATTTTGTAAATATAGAACATCTAAAGAGAATCTTAGAATATTTAACATGGAAATATATAATTCTGGATATTTCATAAAATCCATCCTGCGGATGGATTTTTCATACAAACCAACCCTGAAATTGGGTTTCTCAGCAATTTCCAGATAATAATAATGACTTAATACTCCAACTATTTCAGTTTTTCAACATAATATCTTATTTTATTTTATTTTTTTTATAATTTGATACTATAAAAAAATTTGGACAAAAATATGTACGTTCAAAACTTAAAATTATACACTTTTCCACCACAACTCCTCCTCCACTGCCCTCCTCCCTCTGGCCAGCCCGGCCGCTGCCTCCATCCCACGCCCCCGTTGTTGCCCCGTCTCGGTTCCTCCCTCCTCCGGCTGCACCATCACCCTTCCATATTTTTAAAAGATGTGATAGTTTGTGTTGGCTAATTTTCTAAAGGTTTTTTCTAAGGGCACTACCAAAATTGCTTGGGGGCATCACTTACTTGGAGGCAGCCCAAGAAGGTGGAGAATTTGCTAGGGGGCACCCAAAATTTGCTAGGGGACAGCCCAACCCCCCAAATCCTAATTTCTTCCCTCCTCCTCCTCCTCCTTCCTCCGGTGGCGGCGCCACCACCACTACCAGCAGCCACCGCCACCGCCGCCTCCTTCCTCCACCACTTTTCTTCTCTTCCCTTCTGCAAACCCTAATTCCCACTCCCGCACAGGGCTTCGTGTACGGTATCATCCCGGAGAACAGCAAGCCCGTGGGCGGGGCCTCGGACAACCTCCGGGGCTGGTGGAAGGAGAAGGTCCGATTCGACCGCAACGGCCCCGTCGCGATCGCCAAGTACCAATCCGACAACAGGATCACGGGCCTGGCCGACGAGATGGGCACCGGCCCCGCGAGCTCGCACTCGCTGCAGGAGCTCCAGGATACGACGTCCGGCTCGCTCCTCTCGGCCCGGATGCAGCACTGCGACCCGCCGCAGCGGAGGTTCCCCCTCGAGAAGGGGGTTCATCCCCCGTGGTGGCCTACCGGGAGGGAGGAGTGGTGGAGCCAGCTTGGCTTCCCGAAGGACCAGAAGCTGCCGCAGTGAAACCCAGAGTTTTGGAATTTATTAATTATTGGATTTGTAGTGTAATCTTAGCTTTAGTATTAGTATTAGTATTATTATATATATTATTATTATATATATTATTATTATTTATTAGTCGAAATTAGGAAAAATATTATTTTTAAAATTATCATTGGGTTTTTGTTTGTGGCCCTGCCCCGATCCCGTGTCCGGAGTCCGACTCCGAGTTCGAACCCGGTCTCCCGAAACCCAATTCAGTTCCGAACCCGTTCCTATTTTCTCCCTTTTAAATTTTGATTATTACTATCAAAAAAAAAAAATAACTAAGCCTATTCCTAAACTAACCCCTATGACCACTTCTCCCCACGACCCAGCTCTCCACAACTCTTCCTACACTTCAGCACCACTCCCCTCCTTAAAACCACTCCAGCACACAACACTCCCTCTCCTCCACACATATTTTCCCCACTCTTCTCCTTAAAAGCACCAGCACAACTCACCACCACCACTTCCATTCTCCCCATCCCCATCTCCTCCCTCTCACTCTCCTTCAACCTTTTTCCATCTCCTCCCCCTCCAGAGCTCCGCCCAAGCCCCGCCTCCCGCCGACTTCCTCCGGTGGCCCGAGCCTCGCCGAACCCCACCTGCGTCGCGTGCGCGCCCCAAGGCCAAGCCCTGCCGGCCCGTCCGCGCCTCCACCCAGTACCGTTTCCCGGCGCCCAATTCCGGCCAGCCCGGAGCCGCTCGCCCCCGGCCCTCTCCGGCCGACCCCTCGCCCTCCACCGGCTTCCCCGACCGCAAACCCCCTCCAGCGCCCTCCAGCACGCCCAGCCCCCGACCAGCGCCTTCCTCGGCCGCGTCTCCTTCGGCCGCGCCCCTCGGCCACTGTCCGGCGACCTCCGACCCGCTGTCCGTGCCCGGCCCCGAGCCAGCATCTCTGGTTGCGTTCCGCGACGTCGTGGACGCTCTGTTTCGGGACTGCTGTGGTTTCGGGTTTTCTGATTCCGCGTTCCGAGCTGCTGTCTCAGTATTCGAGATTTTTTCGTGCTTGCGAGGATTATTCTCTTTATTATCATCTGAGAGCTCTAGCCGAGCACCCTAGGTAATTTCCTTATCCCTGTAGGTAGTCTGTGATGACGCGGTCTCGACCCCGTTGCGGGGATCGTTTTGACTCTATTGCGGGGATATACGCGACATTCGTCGCGGCGGTATATTTCGGTAGTTCGGTTTACGCTGGATGCGTACGTTTCCGATTAGCTTTGGTTACGGTTCGGTTTTATATTTATGCCGGTTTTTATCTTTATTGTGTTGGTTGTGGGATATTATTTCTGTGTGGAATATTATTATGGATGGTTTGGGTTGTTTCCCTGGTTCGGGATATTGTTTATGTTGACTTTTGGCACCGTCCCAGGATTGGGTTGTCCCAATTACAGAGGAGATGCTGCCCAAATTTTTGGGAAAGTTTTCAAAAGAAAGTATTTTAAAATGGGATTCTATTTTCAAATTCGGTATTTTGCAAACGAATTACAAAAGTGGTTTTGTCGATTTGAAAGTGGATTTTGGAGTTTCGTATCCCCGTTAGGCGACGACCGTATCAGTCGGATGAGCCTCGGCGAAACACAAACGCTACAGGATATCCTGTACGTTGAGGCGTTAGCCAGCAACATGAGATTGCAAGACCAAGTCTGAGACCCCTTTCCTATTTTTCTTTTCATATTTAAAATTTATTTAGAACTAGTACTGGCCTTTTAGCATTCTGGTTGCAGGGCCTCGGCCTACTGTTTGGACCGTTCGCGGCACTCAGAGCTCGCCTTAGGATTAGTTAATTTATGTAAATAATTTGTAAAGGGCATAAGCCCAGTTTTTCTTTATTTTTCTATGACCCTGTATTGTGTAGCGTAGTTTTTTATTATTTTCTGGAATGTTAGTTTTGCCGTTAAACGCGTAGAATATAAAAATAGATATTTATTTTATAAAGAAAATTAATAAAGTTTTCTCATAATAAATAATCTAGTAATTTAGCAATTCACATGTTTTCTCATTTAAAAGAAAAGGCCTAGTTTTATACATATATTTTAAATACAAAGTTTTGCCAAATTAACCGATAATTGTCATTTTTTCCAATTAATCAGTAACCGACTTATTTAATTAAAATGATAAACGAACGTAGATTGCGACGCTAGATTTTCGGTAGATTATTAATAACTTAAAACCTGACTAGGGGCTACTTCTAGAGATTGTAACTAGCACACATAGAATGGTTTCATTATGGTTCTAAGTCAAGGTTCTCAACTGTAGGATCTTGGAGACGAACTTGACTTCCTCCTCGGTACCAACATTCCCGATCCAGTCAATTAACAGAGGCAAGTTACGGTTATGTTTTCTTGTATTTTATTTAGTAATTGTCAAGCTGCATGTTTAAACCACATTGCTACACGGAACCCTCTCCTAGGGTTCAGATATTGATTGATATTGATTGTGGGAATTGGGAGAATAGTGTAACGTTTATGGCCAATACCCCTCATATTGCATATTGTGCGAGCTTACCCCTCTTACACACGGGGATAAGCCGTATCGCGTCGCTAGGACGCTATTGTATAACCCAAGCCGGTCATAGACGATTACACATTCAAATCACATTGTTTTCAATTGTTAAAATGCTGGAAAATATTGTTTCAACTGTTTAGCCTGCACTTTTTCATTATTACTTGAAATATGAGATACATATTCGTACTTGCTCACTCCTGACTGGAGACAACATTTTTAGGTGACATTGAGGATGCTGAGCTATTGTATAATAGCTACTATGACCCAGTTTTGTACCCTGTGGTATTGCCGGAGTCCCCCTTGGAGGACGCAGGACCTGAGGCCGACGAGCCGACCGCTTAGCTAGTCGTTTCCAGTTTTTTCTAGTTTATTATTTTGGAATTTTGTAGATTTGAATCCAGCACTTTATTTCAGTTCTTACATTTCCAGTTATACTTTTCAATTGTTGAATAAAAGTTTTAAAAAATTTCGTATATTCGAGTTGTGACAAATATATAGATGTTGTTGTGAATACCTGCATATAGAACAGCTTACTGCCGCCGTCTCACAACGGTGCAGGCTGGGCATGATCCGGTTCGACCCAATAATTTAGGATTGGGTCGTGACATGTTTTTAGTGGTGGCTCATGGAGGTCCAAAACAACAATTTACGAAAACATACCTAGAAACAATTAGAACACTAGAACATTGATTTGTCACAACATAGGTCCGAATTATATATATATAAATATTTTTGTTTGATTATAGACTGGTAGGATACCTTGCTTATGTATTGCATCCTAAACCTTCTAGAGTATGGCCAAAGGAAAGACCACCCGTTCTGGCCCTGCTGAAGATGAGGTGTCATCTACCAATCATACCCCACCTCCTCAAGCACGCCGGGACCTACCTCCCTTACAGCTGACTGACCGTCCCCATGCTGCACCAGCACCCCGTCCCGTTTACGCTACTACAGCGCAAACGGCAGAGCCTGCACTTCCTCGGACTGAGCCGCAGTCCCCTGCGGTAGTACCCGCACCAGTTGCCCCACCAGTACCGGTGGACCCCACCGAGCTCGTAGGCCTGCTACGAGGAGTACTGGAGGCCCAGAGATCCCAAGCTGAAGCCCATCGTGAACAGACCGCAGCCCAAGCTGAAGCCTATCGCGAGCAGACCGCGATCATGAGAGAAGGCATGGAGAATGCCCACAACGTGGCTATGGCTGCCCTCGAGATAGGAGAAACAACTTCATCGAAGCCACGACCTGCCAAGGTACACATAAATCCAGGAGTTAATTTATGGATCATTAAGGTCATACATTTGATAAGAGGCGTATTATTATGTGAAGGTCGGAGATATAGAGAGTTTCAAAAAGCAGGGCCCTCGACCTTTTAAAAGAACCGGGGGAATCATCTACGCCGACGAATGGCTCGACAGTATGGAGCGTCTCTTGAGCGTCGTTCGACTCCCAGAGGACCTCAAGACCGAAGCAGTAGGACTCCAGCTGCAAGATGTGGCAAGCACCTGGTACCGGAATGAACCCCGACTCCAGGACAAGCAGCTTGACTGGGACACCTTCAAGAGGCTGTTCTGCAGGAAGTTCTTCCCAACATCAGAGTTGCAGGAGATGGAAAGACAGTTCCAGGATCTAAAGCAAGGGAACATGACGGTTGGAGAGTATACGACAGAGTTCGGCCGACTTAGCCGCTTTGCTAAGAACTTGGTTGCTGACCCCAAGAATCGTGCTGAGAGATTCAGATATGGACTAAGAGAAGAAATTCGTACCCCTGTGATCGCAGGCGGCGCTGTCACGCCCCAGAACTAGAATACTGGAGAGCGGGGGCAGACATAGCCAGCTACGTATAACGGAATGGAATCCACGCCGCTATACGATCACGGCTGTCTAGATATGTGAGGGTTTCACTACAATCCATCAGTCTCTTAAGGTCATAAAATAGCCTATTGTCTCAATCTCAACCAACTAATAATAGTTACAAGATGTCAGACCACCAAATACACAATAGTAAGGCATCCCATACATTACATATTCGGAATGATCATGAAGCTAGTCATTACAAAATATGAGGACTAGCAAGAGTTCAGTCATACATGATCAACCTCCGGGGCTTGTCAATCATGTTACAGCCCGTAGGCAGACAATAAGTAAACTGCAATCGAGCTAACACTTGCTCGTCGGCTAAATGCCTCAAAAGAATAATTTACAATATTACAGTGGGTGAATAAAAAAAAACCCACTCGATGCCCTGGTTACGCCTGGTGACCACCATCGGGCTGGAAAGCAGGGAGATCCTTTGGTGCTGTTCTGGTATCTGGCCATACAAAACCAGCTGGGTCAGACCCCAGAAAGAGCAAGTGCCACAAAGGAGGATTCACTTAGGAAATAAAACCAGCAAATCATTTGCATTCAACATGTAAGAAAACAACAATAAGTAACACAGATTGAGGTTTGTGCTATCCAATGCACTGGCCCCAATCAGAGAAAATAATTAAGTGAAGTATTTTGACATAAGATAACTGGAGAATCATGCTAAATAAAATATAGCTGGACAATATATGAAGAGAAGACGAAGGTACTATTCCGAAAGCCAAGTTACAATCCTTAAACCAAACAAGGACCGAGATTGTAACCCTTCGCCTGAACAGAACTTAGTCTCTGATCATTTATTGATAAAGGTGACAATCATTAAGGTGAAAATGAGAGAGTACAATGATAAAAGTGACAATGAAGAGTACGATATGCTAGAGTGACAATAGAGTACAATCATTATAGCAATAATCTGGAGTGACAATAATTCAATCATTCTGGTACAATCTTACAATCAATCACTTCTAGACAATATTATACTGGACTAGACTCCATCCAATCAATCACGGCCAATCATTGCCTACGGCTTTCTACATTAACTAACTAAGGTTATCACAATCCTAGTTACTAGCAAGATGCAATGAGATGCTCCAAGTAGTCACAGGCCCTGCAGCTATCCAGGTTATCCAGGCAATTATTATAGTGACAATTTAGAGAGTTCAATCATTAGAGTGACAATAGAGTTCAATCATTAAAGTGACAATAGAGGGTGCCCCACATAACAGTGGGCTGGAAATGTGTCCTACTCGTCGGCAGGCTATAAGTCCAAACATTTGCGGCCGGGATAACGGGATTGCCTGTAACTGGGAAACATCTCTTCATGTCTAGTGAATTATACTAGTCATTAACATTAGTCCATTTCAGTAGGTACTCCTGACCGTGGTACTCAGGAGTCCCCTCCTAGACATGATGCAAGATAGGACTGGATTATTTATACAAGCACAATCGCCCACGGTGTCCAGGTTACTTATACGGGTCAGGTCAGGTAGCCGTCGCAACAGCTTATCAAGATATATCATGTCAGGTCTACTTGTCAGGAGTGCGCCACGACGGGCCACTATTATGTCATGTACAATTGTCATTTCAATCATGTCAATTAAATCGTGATTCATCAAGTTCAGGACAAAAGGCGTAAGGATATAAAATGGGCATAAAATATACCATAGGAGTTCCAAGACATGGCAAAATAATAATAAAAATAACAGTACAGAGCTATAGGAGAATCATGCGGTTCAGGAATAATCTCTTGCGGCTGGGAGGAAAGCAGCCCATGCGGCTGAATGGGGTCAGGCGCATGCGGCTGATAAAGGAAAGCCTATGCGGCTGAATGGGGTCAGGCGCATACGGCTGAGATGAATTAGGTCCATGCGGCGGAGAGAAAGGCAAGCTCATGCGGCAGGAGGAGAACAGTCCATGCGGCTACGGAAAGAGAGAAGCGCATGCGGCTGAGGCAACAATCCATACGGCAGGGACAGAAGCGGAGCCATGCGCTTATGCGGTTAGCGGGGTCATGCGCCTATGCGGCTACAAGTGAACCAAGTTCATACGGCTCGGGAAGAAGTTCTCATGCGGCTGGGTCAAGTAAAGTCCCATGCGGCTAGCGGGAAGAGAGGGCGCATGAGACTAAGTCAGAGCATTCATGCGGCTGGAAGAAGCGGGTCCTCATGCGGCCAGGGAGGGCGCATGCAGCTAAACGAGTAACGTCTCATGCGGCTCGAGAAGTACAGAATATATGCGGCTGGGAATGAGCGAGTCATGCGGCTAGATGAGTTCGGCCCTCATGCGGCTCAAGTACTTCCAGTCATGCGGCTGAATAGAACACTTGCCGCATGAAATATTCATGCGGTCAAGTCAGCACAGTTCATCTTCTCCAAAATTTCAGAGAAGAACACCATGAGAGCCAAGTCCTTAAGCTTCATAACTCCATCATCCGGAGCCCAAATCCAAACTTCCATAGGTCAAAATAGGGTAGGACGAAAGCCTCTACAACATGGAACCATCAAAACTCAGAAATAACAAGATTAAGTAGATCAAAACCTAAGATTGCCGAAAATAAAATAAACTTAGATCTACAAGAATCTAGCCATGGAAAGTAGAAATGCCGAGTACTAAAGTAAGTTAAAATACTGTAAAGAAGAGAATGAAGCAACAAAATTGGAGTTCCTCCATAAAGTAAGTTGCACTTGCCTAGACCTCTCTCTCTCTCTCTCTCTCTCTCTGGTAGGTGAAGAAGTAAATAGAAGAAGAGTAATGAAAAGAGAGAAGGAAGAATGGTTAATAAATGGTAGTGGTGGTGGTAGATAGGGGGTTCACCCTTGGTTCATAAGGAACCGAAGCAATCCCAAATCGAACCAAGCCAACCCGAACCAAGAATAACCCAAGCCAGGATGGAAACTAAGCAAGGAATCATACAATACAAGATAAAATATGTACACGTATTCCAAAAATATGTAATACAGACAACAGGCATTACAGGCGCCAAGACATACGGGAAGATTCTGATACAAGCTTAGGACGTGGAGAAGATGTCACCCCCATTTCCTGTATTACGTATTTATGCTCGTATTTGATTTTGGCACGTATTTTTATTTTCTCGACTTGCGGATTTTGGTTTCTCGTAAATGGGTTTTGGACCATGGCTTGGTTTTATTTTGTGGAAGTTGGTCTGGTTTGGTTCATCATGAGTGGAACACTTTAACCTACACTCTACCCTCAACACAACACAACCACCCTCATTATATCTCCACCAAACTTTCTCTCTCCTCTTTACTCTCTATTAATTTTCTTCTTCTTCCTTCTTCCACACAACTCCCCAACCCATTAGGCAAGTGCACCTTGCCATCAAATAAGCACCACTTTTTATTTGTCCATTAGCTAGATTAGGCCATGGAGAACAGCTTTAGAACTTGACATTTTGTGATTTGGAGTTTTCTTTGTTCTAGATCTAGGTTTTTACTATTTTCGGATTTACATGATTTTGATCTATTTAACCTTGATTTTCGTATGTTTTGATGCTTCCATGTGGAAGAGAATTCGATTTTACTCAAGTTAGAACTTTGAAAATCTAGATTTGGTTTTAATTTGGCTAAGTTATGAAGAATTGAAGTTCTTGGTGTTCTTGGACTTGCTCTCGGCCAGGAAGAACAGCCCTCTGCCTTGCGCTTTTTAGCGCATGGCCGATTGCGCACCCCCGGTCTGTGCTCCTTAGCACATGGCCGATTGCACAATCACTTGGCCAGTGCTTTGCGCTGCGCTGGATTGTGCTGGCGCAAGCTAGCCATGCGCAAGCCAGCCATGCGCAAAGTAACCCCTGCGCAATCGACCATTGCGCAATCCACCCCTGCGCAATCCTCCTGTGCGCAATTCATCTGCTGTGCCATCCACTTCTGCGCAGTTAGTACCCTGCGCAGCTCACTCCTGCGCAGTAGGTACCCTGCGCAGCTCATCCTGCGCAGTTGGCCTCCTGGTGCACTTGACTCCTGCGCAATCCAACCCCCTGACCCCTTGCGCAAGCCATTGGCTCTTGAAGATTTGGTTTTATTTTCTTTAAGCCTGGCTCTTCTATAGTCCTATATAGATTGATATTGTATTAGATATTTTACGCCCATTTTATATCCTTACGCCTTTTGTCATGAACTTGATTTTACTTAATATGTTTGGAATGTCTATTGTACATGACATGGTATGACAAGGACCTAGCATAACTTGACAGTGACCCGTAGTGGTGCACTCCTGACATGACCAACTTGACATGACAGTGACCCGTAGTGGTGCACTCCTAACAAGCTCCCTGACATGATTTATCTTGATAACTTGATAGTGGCCCGTGGCGGCGCACTCCTGACTTGACTTGACTTGTAACTTGTAATTAACTCGTATAATCAACTTGACACCGTGGGTGTTCCTGCTTGCTTGTTTGTACAATCCACTTGTCTTGTCTTGCATCATGTCTAGGACGCGACTTCCTGGGTACCACGGCCAGGGACTCGCGCTAAATTGGATTAGGCTAATTATTAGATCAAACTAGAACATGGAGAATTCCCAGTCACAGGCAATCTCGTTATCTGGGCGCTTTAATGGACTTGTAGCTTGCCGACGAGTAGAGCACATTTCCAGCACACTGTCATGTGTTGCACCCTCTAAGTCACCTAAGGGTACATTTGTCTCCCGGGCAGTGTACCCACCTATAACTCTCAACCCGCGGAAGGATAACTGGATAGTCTGCAGGGCTTGGGACTGGAAATTCTCACTTGCATCTTGTTAGTAATTAAGGCTTGTGATAACCCTAGTTAGTTAAAATAGTAAGCCGTAGTACTTGCTTGGCCGATTGTGAATGGATGGTGTCCAGCCTTGTCTAAGTCTTGTCTAGCTCCAGTACCTGCTATCTCCTGAGCATGTTTGTTTTACTTATCTTAACGATAAATGAGTAGAGACAGTGAGCTATTCAGGCGAAGGGTTACAACCCCGGTCCTTGTCTGGTTTAAGGATTGTAACCTGGCTCCCGGAATGGTTCCACGTCCCTAGTCGTTTATCGCCCTGTGTACTTTATTACTTGTACTTTCTTTTATTCTTTATGTTCTGATATGCTGGCTTTTGTTCTTATTTGTGGCCTCCCTTGTGGCACTTGCTCTTTCTGGGGTTTGACCCAGCTGGTTTTGTGTGGCCAGATTTCGGAGCAGCTCCCGAGGATCTACCAAGCTTCCAGCCCAATGGTGACAACTAGACGGAACCCGGGCCAAGAGTGGGTTTTCCTTTTTGTTTCACCCACTTATATGTAAATTTATTCTTTTGAGGCGTTTAGCCGACGAGCACCTGTTAGCTCGATGCACATTTACTTACTGTCTGCCTACGGGCTGTAAACATGATTAACAAATCCTAGGGTTGATCATGTATGACTGAACTCTTGCTAGTCCTATCATTTTGTACGACTAGCTTCATGATCATCCAATATGTAATATTTGGGACGCCTTATATATATATTTGATGCTCTAACATCTTGTAACTCTGTTAATTGCTTGAGATTGAGACAATAGGCTTGACCTTAAGAGACTGCTGGCTTGTAGTAAACCCTCATATCTAGACAGCCGTGATTGTATAGTTGAGATGTATTCTATTTCAATATACGTAGCTGGCTATGTCTGCCCCCGCTCTCCAGTATTCTGGTTCTGGGGCGTGACACGGTTTTAGTGGTGGCCCATGCAGGTCTTAGCATTCAAGAAATGTGAGGGTTTATCGAATAGATGTCTCAATCAATATTTCGTCCTTGATCTCTGCTCGTATCTTCAGATCCCTGAGATTCTTGACCTAGTCACACGCTTGTATCATTGATCTGTCCTGGTCCTTCCTTACTGTTCCCTATGTCGTCTTCTTCAGCGGCATTACTCCCGGACCTGCCAACCAGCTAGAGGAAGCTCGACAAGCACCCCAGCGCCAGGAAGATCAAGCTCAGCACTCTGGAGTAGCCTCCCGAGTTATGCTTCCCGGAGGCTCGGAACCTCCAGTTCAGGCAGCTCCGCCCGCTCAACCAGCTAGACAGGATGAGGGACCTTTGGTAGGGCTTATCAGAGAACTACTTGCATCCCAAGATCGTCGAGGCGACGCCTTGCACCAGGAAGTTCATGATGCACTAAACCGAGGAGGTCCCCAAGGGAATCAGGCGGCCAACAGTTTCAAGCGCTTGAACCCTTCCTTCTTTGACGGCAGTGAAGATGCGATTGCCGCAGACGCTTGGCTTCAGGATACCGAGGTAGTTCTAGAAGTAGCTAGAACACCTGAGAATGAGAAGGTGGCGGTGGTACGCCTACAGTTGTTAGACTTGGCTCGCGATTGGTGGGCGGCTCAGGCCATGGGGTTAGCGGTACCAGTCACTTGGGCGACGTTCAGAGAGAGATTCCAGATGAAGTACTTTGATGCGGTGGCACTGGTACGACCTGCAGACCCGGTTCACCAACTTGAAGCAAAGAGGCAAGACGGTCGATGGCTATGCGACCGAGTTTTCTAGGCTGAGTAGGTTCGCCCCCACCTTGGTGGCAACCGAGTTCGATAGGGCTCAGCGGTTCCAGCAAGGGCTGCACTTAGAGATATTATTGGCTGTGGAGCAGTTCGAACACCAGACGTTCGATGCAGTGTTGAAGGCAGCAAGGAGGCATGAGTATACCTCCCGGAGAATTATGGACAGGACCGGAGGCAGGAAGCGGTCCCATAACCAGATGTACCAATCTTCTGCTCCAGCCCCGGCAGCTAGGGGTATAACCATTGGGACTCCGAGGCGGGCGGCCTCAGTGACGTCGGTTCAGCATTCGACCCTGACGTACCCGCAGCAGCAGAAGCAGAAGCAGTCTTCCGCGGTGGGATGTTCTCATTGCGGGAAGCAGGGCCATGTAGTGGCAGAGTGTCGTAGGGCACAGGGATTGTGCCTGGCTTGTGGAGGAGCAGACCACCAGATAGGGACCTGCCCGAATAGGGGAGGTCCATCATCATCCAACCTTTCTAGTTCTTCGGTGAGAGGACCAGCCCCAGCTCCAGTTCAGCAGCAGCAGCAGTACCCGAGGCCATTGTTGCCTCAGGCCCAGGCCTTCCAGCAGCAGTTCACCCAGGCTCCAGCACAGAGTCGGCAGAGGGGTTTCCAGCAGAGGGGACCCGCGGCTAGAGGTCAGGCTATGATGATGACCATAGAAGAAGAAGTTGCACCAGGTGAGGTAGTGGCGGGTACTATTCTCGTCAACACCTTTCCAGCATCTGTATTATTTGATTCTGGTGCATCGTATTCATTCATGTCTGTACGATTCGCGACACGGATAGGGTTGGAGCCCGAGTCATTATCAGTGAGGCTCAATATACTTACTGGTAATGGTCTTGTGGGAGTAGATCGGGTATTTTTCTCGTGTCGGATCGTAGTTAGCGGTAGATAGTTCCCCGCTAGGCTCATAGAGTTCCCTATGGCAGACTATGATGTAGTCCTAGGCATGGATTGGTTGAGGAACCATTATGCTAGAATAGACTGCCATGTTGGCAGAGTTGTCTTTAGTATTCCCGGAGAGCCAGAGTTTTCATTTTCTAGAGGCGCCGTAGAGCCATCTCCTCCAGTATTGCGGATGGCAGTAGCAGCAGTACAGTTGCCCCGGATAGTTGAAGAGTTTCCAGATGTCTTCCCAGAGGAACTTTCAGGGATGCCACCAGAGCGGGAGATCGAGTTCACCATCGACTTGATTCCCGGGACAGCACCAGTATCAGAGCGAGTCTACAGAATGGCGCCTTCAGAGTTGGAGATTTTATACAAGATGATTGAAGAACTCAGGACCAAGGGATTCATTCGTGCAAGTGGATCGCCTTGGGGAGTCCCGAGGCTTCTTGTGAAAAAGAAGGATGGTACGTCTAGGCTATGTGTTGATTATCGTACCTTGAACTCAGTGACAATCAAGAACAGATACCCTCTTCCGAGGATAGATGACTTGTTTGATCAGCTCAAAGGGGCTTCAGTTTTCTCGAAGATAGACTTGCGGTCAGGATACCACCAGATCAGAGTCAGAGAGCAGGACATCCCGAAGACGACGTTCAGATCTAGGTACGGGCATTGGGAGTTTCTAGTTATGCCCTTTGGAGCGACCAATGCGCCGGTAGTGTTCATGGACCTCATGAACCGTATTTTCATGCCTTACTTGGATCAGTTTGTGATAGTGTTCCTTGATGACATCCTGGTCTACAGCAAGAGTGAAGCAGAGCACGAGCAGCATCTCAGAGTTGTCCTCCAGATTCTCAGAGAGCACCAGTTGTACGCCAAGTTCAGTAAATACGAGTTCTGGCTCGATCGCATTTCGTACTTAGGTCACATCATTACCAGAGGAGGAGTGGAAGTGGATCCCCAGAAGATTGTGGCTATCGAGGCATGGCCAGTACCCAGCTCAGTGGCAGAAGTTCGCAGCTTTCTTGGATTGGCCGGCTACTACCGGCGGTTCGTCTCTGATTTTGCAAGGATTTTAGCGCCGATGACCCAGTTGACCCGCAAGGATGTACCATTCATTTGGACAGCAGAATGTCAGGAATCATTTGAGAAGTTGAAGCGAGGTTTGATAACGGCTCCCATTCTCACCCTTCCAGATGGGACCGGAGGATTCACAGTTTATTGCGACGCTTCAGGCAGAGGATTGGGATGTGTTTTGATGCAGCATGGGAAGGTAATTGCTTATACGTCACGTCAACTCCGTGATCATGAGAAGAATTACCCGACCCACGACTTGGAGCTAGCAGCAGTAGTGTTTGCACTTAAGTTGTGGAGGCACTACTTGTACGGAGACAAAGTGGAGATATTTACTGATCATAAGAGCCTGAAGTATGTTTTCACCCAGAAGGATCTTAATATGCGGCAGAGAAGATGGCTCGAGCTACTGGTGGACTACGATGTGGATTTACAGTATCATCCAGGGAAGGCCAACGTTGTAGCAGATGCGTTGAGCCGGAGAGCCGGAGTTTATTTCCTGACGGCGCAACCAGAGCTATTGGCGGATCTTCAGAAGATGGGAATTGAAGTGGTTCTTCCTTCCAATGTGGCCTTGATGGCCAGCCTACAGATTCAGTCCACCATAGTTGAGAGGATCCGGACCGCACAGTTAACAGATTCCAAGATTCAGTGGCTTATAGCAGAGTGCGAGGCAGGAAGAAGGCCAGAGTTATGTATTCATGAGGATGGTACACTTCGACACGGCACGCGTCTTTGTGTACCCAGTGGAGATATCAGACAGGAAGTCATGGCAGAGGCTCACAGTTCGCAGTACTCCATTCACCCAGGCGGCACGAAGATGTACAGAGATATTCGTCAACACTTTTGGTGGAATGGTATGAAGAGGGAGATAGTCCGGTATGTCTCTCGATGTTTGGTTTGCCAACAGGTCAAGGCTGAACATCAGAGGCCAGCTGGACTTCTTCAACCTTTACCGATCCCAGAATGGAAATGGGAACACATAACCATAGATTTCGTGACTGGGTTACCCAGATCTCCGGCAGGCAGAGATGCTATTTGGGTCATTGTGGACAGGCTTACCAAGGTGGCACACTTTCTTCCATTCAGAGTTGGACAGTCGACGGCGCAGCTAGCAGAGATGTATCTCAGGCAGATCGTCAGACTTCACGGAGTGCCAGTCAGCATAGTATCAGACAGGGATACGAGATTCACATCGCACTTCTGGCGCAGTCTTCATCAAAGTTTGGGGACTCGTCTCAAGTTCAGCTCAACATATCATCCGCAGACAGATGGCCAGTCGAAACGCACAATCCAAACTCTTGAAGATATGTTGCGGTCGTGTACCCTTGACTTTGGTGGTTCGTGGGAGGATCACCTGCACCTGGTGGAATTCTCGTACAACAATAGTTTCCAGGCCAGTATCCAGATGGCACCCTTCGAAGCTATGTATGGTAGGAAGTGCAGATCCCCGTTAGCATGGGACGATGTCGGAGAGAGGCAGATGCTCGGTCCAGAACTGATTTCTCAGATGGTTGAAGTGGTCAGGAGAGTCAGAGATCACCTCCGAGTTGCTCAGCATCGCCAGCGCCATTGGGCCGATGCTCATCGGCGTCCCTTAGAATTTGTCGTCGATGACCATGTATTCCTTAGGATCTCGCCTACCCGCGGTGTCATTCATTTTGGCGTACGGGAAAAAGCTTAGTCCTAGGTATATAGGGCCGTTCGATATTCTGGAGCGAGTAGGTAATGTGTCCTATCGTCTCGCTCTTCTGCCGTCGCTAAGTGAGGTACATGATGTATTCCATGTGTCCCAATTACGACGGTACATCCCGGATCCGAGCCATATCCTAAATCATTCGGAAGTGGTTGTTGGTACCAACCTTTCGTATGAGGAGAGGCCCGTGTCTATTTTGGACCGGAGGGAAAAGACGCTCAAGAACAAGACTATTAACTAGGTTCGTGTTGCTTGGGGTCATCACTCTCTAGGTGAGTCAACGTAGGAGCGTGAGGACGACATCCGATCGCGATATCCCTACCTGTTTGACTCATGAGGTATAATGTCTTTCTTATGCCTTACGCTTTCCCTTCCTTGCTTGCATTGTATGATTGTATGATTGAACTGCTTAACGTAGCTTGCCTGTGCTTAGTGTAGCTTGTCGTGGCAATCTCTAGCTCCTTGATTAAATTCCGAGGACGGAATTCTTTGAAGGTGGGTAGAGTTGTCACCCCCATTTCCTGTATTACGTATTTATGCTCGTATTTGATTTTGGCACGTATTTTTATTTTCTCGACTTGCGGATTTTGGTTTCTCGTAAATGGGTTTTGGACCATGGCTTGGTTTTATTTTGTGGAAGTTGGTCTGGTTTGGTTCATCATGAGTGGAACACTTTAACCTACACTCTACCCTCAACACAACACAACCACCCTCATTATATCTCTACCAAACTTTCTTTCTCCTCTTTACTCTCCATTAATTTTCTTCTTCTTCCTTCTTCCACACAACTCCCCAACCCATTAGGCAAGTGCACCTTGCCATCAAATAAGTACCACTTTTTATTTGTCCATTAGCTAGATTAGGCCATGGAGAACAGCTTTAGAACTTGACATTTTGTGATTTAGAGTTTTCTTTGTTCTAGATCTAGGTTTTTACTATTTTCGGATTTACATGGTTTTGATCTATTTAACCTTGATTTTCGTATGTTTTGATGCTTCCATGTGGAAGAGAATTCGATTTTACTCAAGTTAGAACTTTGAAAATCTAGATTTGGTTTTAATTTGGCTAAGTTATGAAGAATTGAAGTTCTTGGTGTTCTTGGACTTGCTCTCGGCCAGGAAGAACAGCCCTCTGCCTTGCGCTTTTTAGCGCATGGCCGATTGCGCACCCCCGGCCTGTGCTCCTTAGCGCATGGCCGATTGCGCAATCACTTGGCCAGTGCTTTGCGCTGCGCTGGATTGCGCTGGCGCAAGCTAGCAATGCGCAAAGTAATCCCTGCGCAATCGACCATTGCGCAATCCACCCCTGCGCAATCCTCCTGTGCGCAATCCATCTGCTGCGCCATCCACTTCTGCGCAGTTGGTACCCTGCGCAGCTCACTCCTGCGCAGTAGGTACCCTGCGCAGCTCACCCTGCGCAGTTGGCCTCCTGGTGCACTTGACTCCTGCGCAATCCAACCCCCTGACCCCTTGCGCAAACCATTGGCTCTTGGAGATTTGGTTTTATTTTCTTTAAGCCTGGCTCTTCTATAGTCCTATATACATTGATATTGTATTAGATATTTTACGCCCATTTTATATCCTTACGCCTTTTGTCATGAACTTGATTTTACTTAATATGTTTGGAATGTCTATTGTACATGGCATGGTATGACAAGGACCTAGCATAACTTGACAGTGACCCGTAGTGGTGCACTCCTGACATGACCAACCTGACATGACAGTGACCCGTAGTGGTGCACTCCTAACAAGCTCCCTGACATGATTTATCTTGATAACTTGATAGTGGCCCGTGGCGGCGCACTCCTGACTTGACTTGACTTGTAACTTGTAATTAACTCGTATAATCAACTTGACACCGTGGGTGTTCCTGCTTGCTTGTTTGTACAATCCACTTGTCTTGTCTTGCATCATGTCTAGGACACGACTTTCTAGGTACCACGGCCAGGGACTCGCGCTAAATTGGATTAGGCTAATTATTAGATCAAACTAGAACATGGAGAATTCCCAGTCACAGGCAATCTCGTTATCTGGGCGCTTTAATGGACTTGTAGCTTGCCGACGAGTAGAGCACATTTCCAGCACACTGTCATGTGTTGCACCCTCTAAGTCACCTAAGGGTACATTTGTCTCCCGGGCAGTGTACCCACCTATAACTCTCAACCCGCGGAAGGATAACTGGATAGTCTGCAGGGCTTGGGACTGGAAATTCTCACTTGCATCTTGTTAGTAATTAAGGCTTGTGATAACCCTAGTTAGTTAAAATAGTAAGCCGTAGTACTTGCTTGGCCGATTGTGAATGGATGGTGTCCAGCCTTGTCTAAGTCTTGTCTAGCTCCAGTACCTGCTATCTCCTGAGCATGTTTGTTTTACTTATCTTAACGATAAATGAGTAGAGACAGTGAGCTATTCAGGCGAAGGGTTACAACCCCGGTCCTTGTCTGGTTTAAGGATTGTAACCTGGCTCCCGGAATGGTTCCACGTCCCTAGTCGTTTATCGCCCTGTGTACTTTATTACTTGTACTTTCTTTTATTCTTTATGTTCTGATATGCTGGCTTTTGTTCTTATTTGTGGCCTCCCTTGTGGCACTTGCTCTTTCTGGGGTTTGACCCAGCTGGTTTTGTGTGGCCAGATTTCGGAGCAGCTCCCGAGGATCTACCAAGCTTCCAGCCCAATGGTGACAACTAGACGGAACCCGGGCCAAGAGTGGGTTTTCCTTTTTGTTTCACCCACTTATATGTAAATTTATTCTTTTGAGGCATTTAGCCGACGAGCACCTGTTAGCTCGATGCACATTTACTTACTGTCTGCCTACGGGCTGTAAACATGATTAACAAATCCTAGGGTTGATCATGTATGACTGAACTCTTGCTAGTCCTATCATTTTGTACGACTAGCTTCATGATCATCCAATATGTAATATTTGGGACACCTTATATATATATTTGATGCTCTAACATCTTGTAACTCTGTTAATTGCTTGAGATTGAGACAATAGGCTTGACCTTAAGAGACTGCTGGCTTGTAGTAAACCCTCATATCTAGACAGCCGTGACCGTATAGTTGAGATGTATTCTATTTCAATATACGTAGCTGGCTATGTCTGCCCCCGCTCTCCAGTATTCTGGTTCTGGGGCGTGACACGGTTTTAGTGGTGGCCCATGCAGGTCTTGGCATTCAAGAAATGTGAGGGTTTATCGAATAGATGTCTCAATCAATATTTCGTCCTTGATCTCTGCTCGTATCTTCAGATCCCTGAGATTCTTGACCTAGTCACACGCTTGTATCATTGATCTGTCCTGGTCCTTCCTTACTGTTCCCTATGTCGTCTTCTTCAGCGGCATTACTCCCGGACCTGCCAACCAGCTAGAGGAAGCTCGACAAGCACCCCAGCGCCAGGAAGATCAAGCTCAGCACTCTGGAGTAGCCTCCCGAGTTATGCTTCCCGGAGGCTCGGAACCTCCAGTTCAGGCAGCTCCGCCCGCTCAACCAGCTAGACAGGATGAGGGACCTTTGGTAGGGCTTATCAGAGAACTACTTGCATCCCAAGATCGTCGAGGCGACGCCTTGCACCAGGAAGTTCATGATGCACTAAACCGAGGAGGTCCCCAAGGGAATCAGGCGGCCAACAGTTTCAAGCGCTTGAACCCTCCCTTCTTTGACGGCAGTGAAGATGCGATTGCCGCAGACGCTTGGCTTCAGGATACCGAGGTGGTTCTAGAAGCAGCTAGGATACCTGAGAATGAGAAGGTGGCGGTGGTATGCCTACAGTTGTTAGACTTGGCTCGCGATTGGTGGGCGGCTCAGGCCATGGGGTTAGCGGTACCAGTCACTTGGGCGACGTTCAGAGAGAGATTCCAGACGAAGTACTTTGATGCGGTGGCACGGTACGACCTGCAGACCCGGGCCTCCTCATCCTATCATAGCGGAATTCATGGACGTCTTTCCAGATAGTCTTCCAGGATTGCCGCCAGATCGAGGTATGGAATTCACCATCGACCTAGTACCCGGCTCTTTTCCTATTTCTCGGGGATGCTACAGAGTCAACCCTAAGGAGGCAAAGAAGATGAAGGACCAGATTGACGAACTGAAGGCCCAGAGATTTATTAGAGACGGGACTTTACCCTGGGGAGCACCAGTTTTGTTCGTGCCCAAGAAGGATGGAACCGTGCGGATGTGCATTGATTACCGGGCGCTGAACAACATCACCATCAAGAATAAGTACCCTCTGCCCCGGATCGACGACCTGTTTGATCAACTGAGTGGAGGTAAGGTATTTTCGAAGATAGATCTCAGGTCTGGCTACCATCAAATCAAGGTCAGGAAGGAGGATATTCCAAAGACGGCGTTCAACACCAAATATGGACAGTATAAATTTTTGGTCATGCCGTTTGGAATGACGAATTTCCCTGCAGTATTCATGAACCTTATAAACAAGGTCTTCCATGAATACCTGGATCAGTTTGTTGTTGTCTTCATCGATGATATTCTGATCTACTCGAAGACTGAAGAAGAGCATGAAGAGCACCTGAGAAAAGTTCTGAAAACTTTAAGGAAGGAGAAGCTCTATGATAAGCTATCTAAATGTGAATTCTTCTTAGACAAAGTGGATTTTCTTGGCCATGTTGTCACAGGAGAAGAAATTTCGGTGGATCCAATGAAGATAGCTGCTATTGAGAAGTAGACTGCACCAAGTTTCGTTGCAGAAATCAGAAGCTTTTTGGGTTTAGCTGGCTACTACCGGAAGTTTGTAAAGGATTTCTCCAGGATTGCTGAACCGATGACGAAGCTCACTAGGAAGAACGAAGAATTTGTTTGGTCGGAAGCTTGCCAGTCAGCATTTGAGGAACTGAAGAAGAGGCTTACAACGGCGCCGATACTTGTGCTACCCGCAGGTACCGACGGTTTTTCAATTTACAGTGATGCTTCCAGTAAGGGATTGGGCTGTGTTCTTCAACAACACGGGAAAGTAATTGCTTACGCATCTAGGCAATTACGGACTCATGAGAAGAACTATTCTACGCATGATTTGGAGCTTGCAGCGGTAATATTTACATTGAAGCTGTGGAAGCATTACCTTTATGGAGAGAGAGTGGAAATATTTACAGACCATAAAAGTCTTAAATATGTTTTCACTCAGAAGGAGCTGAACATGCGACAGAGACGATGGCTGGAGCTGATGAAGGATTTCGACATCAACCTGCAGTATCATCCGGGTAAGGCTAATGTTGTTGCAGATGCACTTAGTCGATACCCGATGGCAATGTTCTTGACCAAGGAGCATCATTTGCTGGAGGACATGGAAAAGCTTGGACTGGAGATTGTACTGCCCGAAGAAGAGATGAAGAAACTGGAAAGAGAAGCCATTGTACCAGGAGCTGATTCATCAATGATGCAGTTGCAAGTGCGTTCAAGTCTAATGGACAGAGTCAAGGAGGCAAAATTCCAAGACGAGACGCTTTGCAAACTCAGAGATCAAGTGCTGGCAGGAACACTTGAAGGATTCTCAATTGCCAGCGACGGAGCACTGAAGCATGGTACGAGACTTTGCGTACCAACTGGAGAACTGAGGAACGAGCTGATGCAAGAAGCGCACCAGTCGCAGTATTTCATACATCCAAGAGCCAAAAAAATGTATCGGGATATGCGTACTATAGTGTGGTGGTACAAAATGAAGAAGGATGTATCCAGGTATGTAGCTAGATGCTTAATTTGTCAACAAGTGAAAGCTAGCAGACAGAGACCAGCAGGACTATTGCAGCCGCTAGACATCCCGGAGTGGAAATGGGAGCACATAACAATGGACTTTGTGTCGGGACTGCCTCGATCCCAAGAAGGAAAGGATGCCATTTGGGTTATCGTGGACCGACTGACGAAGTCAGCCCATTTTATTCCTTTCAAGGTGGGTCTATCTACTGAGAAGTTGGCGGCACTGTACATACGGCACATCTACCGGATTCTTGGAGTTCCGGTAAGTATTGTGTCTGACAGGAATACCAGGTTCACCTCTCACTTCTGGAAGAGCTTACACGACAGTTTGGAAACGCAATTGAAGTTCAGCACCGTCTACCATCCCCAGATTGACGGACAATCGGAGAGAACAATCCAGACGCTAGAAGACATGCTGAGATCTTGCGTCTTGGAATTTGGAGGGTCTTGGGAAGACCATTTGCACTTGGTGGAGTTCTCTTACAACAACAGCTACCAAGCTAGCATCGGTATGACTCCGTTCGAGGCGCTTTATGGACGTCGTTGCCGCACTCCACTTGCTTGGGACGACGTAGGAGAAAGGGTATTGCTTGGACCGAAGATGGTGACCGATGCAGCAGAGAAGGTAAAGATGATCAGAGACAAGCTCAGGATTGTCCAGGACAGACAGAAGCATTCGGCCGATAGCAGCCGACGGCCGTTGGAGTTTGAAGAAGGTGACAGTGTGTTCGTGAAGATCTCCCCTACCAGAGGAACCATCCGTTTCGGCAGAGCAGGAAAACTAAGCCCCAGGTATATTGGTCATTTTGAAGCACTTAACAGGATTGGAGAAGTAGCTTATCGAGTGGCTCTACCCCCAAGTCTCGAAGGCGTCTACAACGTCTTCCATGTTTCGCAGCTGAGATGCTACATCCCAGACCCGAGCCATATCTTGGACCATTCGGAGCTGGAAATTGGACCCAGCCTCACAGTGCCAGAGAAGCCAGTAGCAATATTGGACAGAGGAGAGAAGAGAACCAGAAACTCTGTGACGCCAATAGTCAGAGTTATGTGGCGGCACAACTCCACAGGCGAGTCTACCTGGGAGCGAGAAGACAAGATGCGGGAGCAGTACCCGTATCTGTTTGAAATTTGAGGTAACTCCTAACCCTGCCTTTAATTTCGAGGACAAAATTTTCTAAGGAGGGAAGATTGTGAAACCCAGAGTTTTAGAATTTATTAATTATTGGATTTGTAGTGTAATCTTATCTTTAGTTTTATTATTATTATTATTATTATTATTATTATTATTATATATTATTATTATTTATTAGTCGAAATTAGGAAAAATATTATTTTTAAAATTATCATTGGATTTTTGTTTGCGGCCCTGCCCCGATCCCGTGTCCGGAGTCCGACTCCGAGTTCGAACCCGGTCTCCCGAAACCCAATTCAGTTTCGAACCCGTTTCTATTTTGTCCCTTTTAAATTCTGATTATTACTATCAAAATAAAAAATAAAAAAAATAACAAAGCCTATTCCTAAACTAACCCCCACGACCACTTCTCCCCACGACCCAGCTCTCCACAACTCTTTTTACACTTCAGCACCACTCCCCTCCTTAAAACCACTCCAGCACACAACACTCCCTCTCCTCCACACATATTTTTCCCCACTCTTCTCCTTAAAAGCACCAGCACAACTCACCACCACCACTTCCATTCTCCCCATCCCCATCTTCTCCCTCTCACTATCCTTCAACCTTTCCCCATCTCCTCCTCCTCCAGAGCTCCGCCCAAGCCCCGCCTCCCGCCGACTTCCTCCGGCGGGCCGAGCCCCGCCGAGCCACATCCGCGTCGCGCGTGCCCCAAGGCCGCACCCTGCCGGCCCGTCCGCGCCTCCACCCGGCACCGTTTCCCGACGCCCAACTCCGGCCAGCCCGGAGCCGCTCGCCCCCGGCCCTCTCCGGCCGACCCCTCGCCCTCCAGCGGCTTCCCCGACCGCAAACCCCCTCCAGCGCCCTCCAGCGCGCCCAGCCCCCGTCCAGCGCCTTCCTCGGTCGCGTCTCCTTCGGCCGCGCCCCTCGGCCACTGTCCGACGACCCCCGACCCGCTGTCCATGCCCGACCCCGAGCCAGCATCTCTGGTTGCGTTCCGCGGCCTCGTGGACGCTCTGTTTTGGGACTGTTGTGGTTTCGGGTTTTCCGATTCCGCGTTCCGAGCTGCTGTCTCAGTATTCGAGATTTTTTCGTGCTTCCGAGGATTATTCTCTTTATTATCATCTGAGAGCTCTAGCCGAGCACCCGAGGTAATTTTCGTATCCCTGTAGGTAGTCTGTGATGACGCGGTCTCGACCCCGTTGCGGGGATCATTTCGACTCTATTGCGGGGATATACGCAACATTCGTCGCGGCGGTATATTTCGGTAGTTCGGTTTTACGCTGGATGCGTACGTTTCCGATTAGTTTCGGTTACGGTTCGGTTTTATATTTATGCCGGCTTTTATCTTTATTGTTGGTTGTGGGATATTATTTCTGTGTGGAATATTATTATGGATGGTTTGGGTTGTTTCCCTGGTTCGGAATATTGTTTATGTTGACTTTTGGCACCGTCCCTGGATTGGGTTGTCCCAATTACAGAGGCGATGCTGCCCAAATTTTCGGGAAAGTTTTCAAAATAAAGTATTTTAAAATGGGATTCTATTTTCAAATTTGGTATTTTGCAAACGAATTACAAAAGTGGTTTTGTCGATTTGAAAGTGGATTTTGGAGTTTCGTATCCCCGTTAGGCGACGACCATATCGGTCGGATGAGCCTCGGCGAAACGCAAACGCTACAGGATATCCTGTATGTTGAGGCGTTAGCCAGCAACATGAGATTGCAAGACCAAGTCCGAGACCCCTTTCCTATTTTTTTTTTCATATTTAAAATTTATTTAAAACTAGTAGTGGCCTTTTAGCATTCTGGTTGCAGGGCCTCGGCCTACTGTTTGGACCGTTCGCGGCACTCAGAGCTCGCCTTAGGAATAGTTAATTTATGTAAATAATTTGTAAAGGACATAAGCCCAGTTTTTCTTTATTTTTCTATGACCCTGTATTGTGTAGCGTAGTTTTTTATTATTTTTTGGAATGTTGGTTTTGCCGTTAAACGCGTAGAATATAAAAATGGATATTTATTTTATAAAGAAAATTAATAAAGTTTTTTCATAATAAATAATCTAGTAATTTAGCAATTCACATGTTTTCTCATTTAAAAGAAAAAGCCTAGTTTTATATATATATTTAAAATACAAAGTTTTGCCAAATTAACCGATAATTGCCATTTTTTTCCAATTAATCAGTAACCGACTTATTTAATTAAAATGATAAACGGTCGTAGATTGCGACGCTAGATTTTCGGTAGATTATTAATAACTTAAAACCTGACTAGGGTCTACTTCTAGAGATTGTAACTAGCACACCTAGAATGGTTTCATTATGGTTCTAAGTCAAGGTTCTCAACTGTAGGATCTTGAAGACGAACTTGACTTCCTCCTCGGTACCAACATTTTCGATCCAGTCAATTAACAGAGGCAAGTTACGATTATGTTTTCTTGTATTTTATTTAGTAATTGTCAAGCTGCATGTTTAAACCACATTGCTACACGGAACCCTCTCCTAGGGTTCAGATATTGATTGATATTGATTGTGGAGATTGGGGGTATAGTGTAACGTTTATGGCCAATATCCCTCATATTGCATATTGTGTGAGCTTACCCCTCTTACACACAGGGATAAGCCGTATCGCGTCGCTAGGACGCTATTGTATAACCCAAGCCGGTCATAGACGATTACACATTCAAATCACATTGTTTTCAATTGTTAAAATACTGGAAAATATTGTTTCAACTGTTTAGCCTGCACTTTTCCATTATTACTTGAAATATGAGATACATATTCGTACTTGCTCACTCCTGACTGGAGACAACATTTTTAGGTGACATTGAGGATGCTGAGCTATTGTATAATAGCTACTATGACCCGGTTTTGTATCCCGTGGTGTTGCCGGAGTCCCCCTGGAGGACGCAGGACCTGAGGCCGACGAGCCGACCGCTTAGCTAGTCGTTTCCAGTTTTTTCTAGTTTATTGTTTTGAAATTTTGTAGATTTGAATTCAGCACTTTATTTCAGTTCTTACATTTCCAGTTGTACTTTTCAATTGTTGAATAAAAGTTTTAAAATTTTTCGTATATTCGACTTGTGACAAATATATAGATGTTGTTGTGAATACCTGCATATAGAACAGCTTACTGCCGCCGTCTCACAACGGTGCAGGCTGGGCATGATCCGGTTCGACCCAATAATTTAGGATCGGGCTACAAGAAGCCCCACGACCTCAAGAAGGCTTGAAAGGTCGGAGTTGTCATGCCCCGCTCCCAGAATTATGGCGAGCCGGGTACGTAACATCATCCCCAGGCTACGCGACATACGAATACGCCAGTACCCATATTCGCGATTGTCGCCCGTAAGGTTCGTGCAAAGGTAAAAGCAGGTCATACTTACATAAATTTAAGTCAGCAATAATCTAAAACTAAGACATTCTAACTAATTGAACATAAACATAACTATTTTTACCCAGTACAATTTTGAGCCCAACTATAAATAATACAATTATACCTTAAACAAGTAGATAAAAAGAATTCTTTTTCCAACTTGAACGTCTCCAATAGTATCATCACGTCCTTGATCTCCAGTTGTCCTTTAGTACCTGATAGTGGCTTCACTTGGTACAGTGCTACAAACCTAGTGAACAATACTAGGTCGTTTAGAAACGACAAGCAAGTCCTCGGCCAAAAACGTTTAAGGAAAAATATAATAAGGAATGAAACATAAAGAATTCCTAATAAGGAAATAGGAATATGCAATTTTACAATATTATAGTTTTTATTCATATAAGTAGTATAAACGTCCTTTTTGGCTTTATTTAAAATGGAGTAGTTTCCTCCTAGAATGAAATAAAATTTGAAGGACATGTTACTGTCGATGTAGATGTAAAAATCTCCGAGCTTCCCTTGAGCTTATCATAAATTTTGTCTCCCTTGGACAAAATTGAAATATGCCTCCCTTGGGCAAAATTGAAATATGCCTCCCTTGGACAAAATTGAAATTGCCTCCCTTGGGTAAAACAAAAAACTGCCTATCCTTTAATAGGGGCAATAGCTTTTACAGTGAGATGCAAATTTAGTGAACAAAAATGCAATACAATTTGGAGAACAATCCCTGAATATTCATCTAAATGATTTCCCATCAACAATCCCGTTAACCTGGGATCAGGCTGTGAATTCGGCGGCACGGTGCTTAGTATCCGGCCTGGAGCATCCCTTGGGCTTAACAATTACCTATTCGATGTTACTGTCGAAATAGATGTAATAATCTGGAGCCTCCCTTGGGCTTAGTTTGCCTCCCTTGAGCAAACGAAAACAAGAGCCTCCCTTGGGCTTAGTTTGCCTCCCTTGAGCAAACGAAAAATACGTGAGCTAAGCCTCACAAACTCCATTCGCATGGCCTTACGAATGAGTAGAAATTTACTGATCAGCTTTTTAATTTTATTATGCTATGGAACTATTTAGGAATATCCAGGTTGTTCTCCCCCGCCCAATGCTTCCTAGCTGTTTCTAAGTACCTTTCCTAAATGACTTTAGATCTTAAGGAATAACCCGATTTTTCAGAAAGTCGGAAATTTGACTATCTCTTGAATTTTCCAAAAATTTCGGCAGAACCTCCTTTGTATGTGGCGACTCCGAAAATTCACAAAAGACAATATATAACATAAAAATATAAATTCGGGTTCGTCGACCCCTTCGGTGGAGCAACTCTCAACACCGGAACCACGCAGATAATATATCGGGTTCGTCGACCCCTTCGGTGGAGCAACCCTCAACACCGGAATCACACACAGTTATATATTTATAAATTAAAATTCAAAAGCCATAAGTTTCTTGTTTCTTACCTAGCAAGCGTGCTTGGCATTCCTTACCAATTTACAACAATAATTTAGAGCAATTAGTTAGCACTTCGGTACGCTTATCACAAACACAAGAAAAATTAGCATTTCTTGTTGGTAACCATAATTCACAAGAATGAATTGTATTCGAAATAAATTGAATAGTACCTATATGTCATTTGTGGAGTTTCCTAATTCCACAAGATCTATTACAACAATTCAAACTTACTGAACGTTGAAATTAAAAAAATCAGATTATAGTTTAAAAACAATATAGATGATATGACCTTGTATTATGCATAAAATAATTTCTAAGGGCGTCTATACATTCCTACTTTAGTGTTTCAAAACAAAATATCTTGTACTAGCCATCTATGCCCAAAACAATTTTGGAAGGCCATTATCTATTCCAAGAAAAATTATATAGTGACTAATAAATATAAATTCAAGATCAATTAGTAGAATTTAAACTATACCATATTGAATCTAGTAATTTGTTTTACTATCTTAAATTTGAATCTTACTTAATATAACACCCATGTATCATTACACCCTGGATGATGAACATAATTAGCCATTTCACAATTTTATAATTGCTTACATATATCATAATATTTACCCATAACATTCAAATCTCTATATATATCCGAATACATATCAAGTCTAGCATTAACATATCATATATTTAAAACTCAAGAGTTATTATGCCAAAATCATATTGGCGAGTCATGCCGAATCATAGTTCGGGTGCCTGTGTCGTACCACGCATACGTATGTATACATAAATTCATAATATCCATAATTTAAACTAATTTAACTTGAATATTAACCAAAGAAAAGGCCTAACATATACCATAAATCATATTCTCGTGTTGATGTGGCCATATTGTGTCCTAAATATTTGTTCAAAATTTTGGCATATAAATAACCTTATAAATTTATAAAAGATCAGATTTAAAGGTTGAATAACCATGATTCCCTAATACCACACCATTTTAATATATATATATATAATTACAAAACAGAGCCGTATCGATTCCGTGTTCTGCGGTCGTGTTTGAGTGTCTATATTCAATCAAAATCATATATCCATGTTATATTTAATTTATATCTACCATAGCCTATAACCTATAATAGAGTTTTTAACAAAATTCCTTGATTTGAAATAGGAAGAAAGGATGGAATTCAAATATATATATTTATCTAAACTATATAAATGCACATATACCCATGTCAATATGTCTGAACCGTATCCGATTCGTGTGTCCATGCTACAACCCCTAATTAACCGTGTCCACGTGTCCGAATCATATCCGATTCGCGTGTCCATGATACTACTCCGTGAAATCTATATAATTCAACACTGATATATAGTAAACATCATTTAATTCGAATGGATCATAGCAACTTGACAAAATTGAACAAATTGAAGTGGGGAAGAGGAAGAGGACTTGCCTTGGGTTTTTGAGTGGGACCTATGATTTCTCCAAACTTCTTCTAAATTAACCCCCTAATATTGATAATTTCAGCAAATAATTAATTACATAAAATTATAACCAATTTTATCAAAGATGAACAAAATATTGAAGAAGAGAATTTATACCCAAGATGGAGTTGGGGATTAGGGCTTGGTTCTTCCATTCTTCTTCATCTTCTTCTCCAATTTCTTCTTTCTTCTTCTTTTTTGAAGAATAAGAGGGTTAGATTTTTGAAGATGGTGGTGGTGATGATGGTGGGGATGGAGATGAAGATGGAGATGATGGTGTTGGAGGTGGAAATGATGGTGGTGGCCGGCGACGGGCGCACGGATGGCCGGCGGTGGCGGGCGGCGCCGACGGTACGCCAGCGGCGGTGCGGCAGCAGCACAGCAGCGGCAGCGCGCAGTAGCAGCGGGAGTAAGAGGGAGGAGAGAAGAGAAGGGAAGAGTGAAGGAGAGAGAGAGAGAGAGATGGAGAGAGATAGGGAGATGAGAGTGAGATAGGAAGAGATATATAGAGAGGGAGAGAGTCCGAGAGAGGGAGAGAGAGATCGAGAGAGTGAGAGAGGTTTCGAGAGAGGGAGAGAGGGTGCGGGTGAGGGCTGCCCCTCTCTCTCTTTCTCTAAATATATATATATATTATATTTTTTTTCTTAGGGTTTCAAAAATAAAAATCTCAAAAAAATAAGAAATGAAAACATTATTATTATTATTATTATTACATCAATTATTGTTTTAAAAAAAATTTAGAGCAAAACATTTAATTAGATGAAAATATAATAAAATATTAATACATTAATTATTTAAAAGTAGCTATGACAGGAGTCCTGACCGCCGTCATTAAGCACATGTCCCCCGACATCGAGAAGATCCGGAGGCTCGTCCGGCAGTCGAAGTTCCTGGGCGACCGCGACGTCGACGAGGTCCATGTCCCCATCCGAGAGCTCCTCGACGCGGTCAAGGTGAAGCAGCCGCAGGTGAGGATTGGGGATGATTTTCTCCCGTCGTCGAGCTAGGACTGGCTTGGGCTGCCCCCAAGTAAAAAAATTGATGGCAAATTTGTAATTTTTTTAAAATATTTTTGGACTGCCCCCAAGTAAAAACTGTGGTGCCCTTAGAAAAAACCTTTCCTAAATTTACTGTAACTAAGTAAATTTTATTTCCATTCCCGAAACACCCCCAGTACATCCCCACGAAAGCATTTTTTTTTTCTCCTCCTCCCGCAGTTCACTCTCACAAGAAGCGAAATGGCGAACAAACTCCACCGACTCCTAACTCCTTTCCTCTCCTCCTCCTGCCCCAAATTAGGGTTAGGATATCTCGAGGCTCTCCCGCCGTCTGTCATCGGAGCGAAGCGGGCTGTCTCTTCTTCTTCCTCGCCCGGCGGAGAAGAAGAAGGAGGAGGAGGAGGGGTTCCGCAGAAGAAAGTGACTGATCAGAGCAACGAAGAGAAGAAGATTGAAGAAGAAGAAGAAGAAGAAGAAGATGGTGATGGCGTTCACGTGAACAAGGCGACGGGGGAGGTCGGTGGGCCGAAAGGCCCTGAGCCGACTCGGTACGGCGACTGGGAGCGGGGCGGGAGGTGCTCGGACTTCTGATCTGCTGGTTTCCGAGTGCGAAATGACGCGGAAAAAAATGGTATTTTTCTTTCATTATTTCGTACTTGTTTCATGTCGTTGGTTAATTTCTTGTAATTTTAAGGCTTAGCGAGAGTTGGATTGCTGGAAGCGATGGATAAATTTCCACTGTTTTGTGGGATCTTGTGTTGTTTCGGTGTGTCCTAGCGTATTTTGTAGTGTCTGTGTTGTGTCCGATGAGAACCGGTGCACAAAACCGATTTTTGGAGTATTCATGCATAGATCAGGGGATGCGTTAATTCTCAGAGAGAAATGCGAAGAGATGCATTAGAAAAATTTAGATAGAATATATGAAGTGGCAGTGAGAAGAAATTGGAATATTGAAGAGCACGGTCGAAGTGTGTTAGATGCCAGTCTCTGTGTGCACATTACAGACCACAGTGCGCAATTAAGTGGTTGCTGGTCTTCGACGTGTTTAGTAGATTATCTGACCTCAGTAGGGCCTAAATAGTCACCATCTTCACATCTTGCCTCCTCTATGTTTACATGTATAGTCTCTTCTATCTAGGTCCACGATCTTGCCGAGCTGATTCAAGATTTGGGTGTGTTTGCATGATTAAATTTGCGACGAGTGTACCCATAAACAATGCAACCCCTGTGTTCCCCTTTCAAATAATCAAGAGTAGGAAGGGGAGAATATATTGTTAATGTTTTTAGAAAGAATGATAATTGATATATTGTACCTGTTAGCAAAAAGATATGCAGCAGAAGGTACATCCATGTAATATTCCTCTCCAGTAGTATGATCAACGTACAGAATGCTTGTCAACATTCTATGCTTGTCAATAATTCTCCAACTGTATCTTGGCTTAGTAATTTGCTGTAGAAGGGAAGACGAGACTCCAACTTCTCGTATAGCTCTGCTCTAACCTGTCTCCATCCGTCTTTAACGGAATAGCCTAGATGTCTTGCAAGAACATGGAACCCACAATGTCCATCTTTAGGCACATCTTCAATAGACCAAATGTATTCTCGTATCGCAGGCAGAAATGCATCAATGTACACGTCGAACGTGTTTGCAATGCTTGTTTTCTGTTTCTTTCTTTGAACATGAAGCTTGTTCTTCCTCTTCGAACAGACGACCATTTCCACGCTTCTTTCAATATGCTCAAATAATGATAGTTCTCTATTAGTAGACTTGAGCTTCTTCTTTTGTGTTATGGTAAGTCTTGTTGGTGGTCTACCCTTCGGAGCAACGACGGTAGATGGCTCATGCAAATGACTACTTGTCGGATGGACAAGTTCTTGAATTTTAAGCTCAATCGACTTCCTCTCAGGTTCTAGTGCAGCACACCATCTTCATGGAGGAGTTTAACTTGTGGCAAGGAAAAAAAATCGTCGTGACTGGCTACCATAGACATGATTGACAATTGTCTCCAACGTTGATCAACGACCATTACTGAAATAGGTCTACATTGACGTCGATATTCGTTGATCTCATGTGCCCAAGGGAGGTCGAGAGAATGTCGATGTGTACAACCACATACTTCGGGATCAAAACCGACTGAATTCGACCGACCAATCTCATCAAATAGTAATGTCTCTTCTTTCTTATGTTCGTGCTTTACAATATTGAGGCTCATCTCAAACGAAGCCTTTATCTCATTCACCGTCGAATTGGTCATTTGATTTATTGCCTGTCAAACTGACACAAAACCACCGACCGATGAACGTTGATATTTTTTCAGTCTTGAGTGTGATCCTTCGACACGGTTGGTAGTGGTCGTGCCGTAATGCTTCACCATATTCGACCATGCTAAGACAAAATCTTCTTTATGTGGATCAAGCATTGTGTCTTTGATATAATATATACATGGCTTGTTGCTATTTTCCTACTTCTCTTTGAACACGACCCATGCTTTGTCAAAAGCGTCTTTAGTACTTGCTCGCCATACAAGGGTCCAATTGTTGTAGAATTCTGCGAAGCGGTTTATATCAAGTTTGTTGTCTACTTTTTCAAACTTGCTCTTGCATTGTGCTTGAATATTTCGATTTACATACCAAGTGCGTAATAGTCTACGAGCATGAGGAAATACAATATCTATAGCATTTATCAATGCATATTCTCGGTCAGTGACAAAAACAGATGACTTTTTGTGTCCAGTGTAAAGTGTCTTCAATTTGTTCAAAGACCATGTATAGTCCTCTACTGTTTCATTCTTCAAGAAAGAAAATGCAACTGAAAATAATTTACTCGTAGACGTGAAGCCGACAATGTGAAAAAGTGGCATCTTGAATTTATTGGTCTTGTACGTGCAATCAACAACCAACACATCGGCGAAGGACCGTGCCAAGTGTGTACAATCAGGATGCGCTCAAAACATAGAAGTGACTTCATTAGACTGCAGATGTCTTCTATGGTACTCTACATAGTGATTGTCGGCAAGTAATTTCAACACTTGCTGCATCGCCATTCTTCCTCTTAGAGTATTTGCTCTCGATCTCGATAGTGCATTGTAGATTGTCCTCATAGTAGACTTGTTCTTATCATTCTTCTGACGCGTCGCAGAATAAATTTGTTTAGGGCTAACTTCGGAACTGGACAATTCTTCAACTAACTTCTTTTCATCTTCGTTCAATCTTCCGACATACGGATGACCAGTAAATGTCTCCGCCAGAGTATGATTGTGCATCCCATTTCTAACTTCAACTGTCCACTTTCTATCATTTTTTGATACAAGCACTATCTTGAAAGGACAACCACATTTCCTAGTCCCTACCGCCTTCTTTGGGACTTTTCTTCGGGCACGTTCTTCTTTTTGCGATAAACCCTAAATGCTCCACCTTTTTCGCATCCAAGATCCACAGTTTTACGACTCAGCCGGGATCGTAATGACCTTGAAATGACAAGGACTGTGTTTGATTGCCTTCCAACTTGTCCGCACCATTCTAATGCTTCTTCGTAAGATTCAAAGACGATATCCGTTGAAAATAAATTACTCAAGTCAATGGAAATATGAGATGGTATGCCGTACAATATATTTCCAAAGAAAATGCCAAACTCAATTACAAAAACAAATACAATATAAATTTGTTCAGAACTGTCAAAAAAATGACAGTCCTATTAATACATGAGACTGCCAGAAAATGTGGCAGTACTGAGGATGAACTGATGTACAACAGGACTGCCACATTTTCTAGCAGTCCTAAGTACTTGTAGGACTGTCAGAAAACATAACAGTCCAGTTGTTCATCATTTCTATACTAGGACTGCCAGATTTTTTGACAATTCTAATTACTTGAAGGACTGCCAGATTTTGCGGCAGTCCTAATTACTTGAAGGACTGCCAGATTTTGTGGCAGTCATGTTGTACAGAATATTAACTTTGGGACTGCTACAAAATGTGGCAGTCCTTGTGTCGAAGTCCTTGTGTTGACTACGTATTTGGTCGATCGGGGACTTACCGAGAGTTCTTCGGAGGGAGTGTTATGTTCTTCGGAAGGTCCGGACTGTTCGATTAATAGATGTGATGTCCCACTTTCTTCCATACTTCCTACATTGTGACAAAATATAAAAATATTTGGGGAGAACCAATTATTTAACAAAATTTGTCATTTAGTTGTCGAAAACGTACCGAAATACTAAGAATGTTCCTTGGGGAATATTCTAGGGTTTGGAGAAAGGTGGGGTTGAGGAAGAAGTTGGAGACCACAAGTGGGGACAACTAGGGTTTGGAGAAAGGGGGAGAGAGTTGGGGTTGAGGAAGAAAAAATAAAAAAAATAAAAGAGTTGTCTTTTATACCTAAAATGTGATAGGTCTGAGTAAATTTTTAGTGGCAAACTTGTAAATAAATGAAAGTTATGAATGGGATGGCCATGATCAACTTTTGATGTGTCCTTATAAATAATCAAAAGAAATGGTTTCCCCTTCGAGTTCAACTCCTAGTTAGGTTCTTGAATTATGTGGATTGCGATTTAAGCTACCATGAGAGGCCCTCTACTATTTAGACTGGTTATCATTTCTAATTAATTAATTAATGTAGGTTAGGCATTATAGATGCACATTTGAATGGTTTGTAGTTAGTAGGTCGGAATGAGCTTTGTTGTTAAGGAGTCATATGGGACGTTTGATCGTTCTCTGGTTAGGGGAGGTCAGGAGTGAGCTTTGTTCTCAGGATATCGAAAACAAAAAATTGGGATGGCAGGATGCAAGGTGTCACTCACACCATGTTTTATTTGGTGCACTATTTGCTCATTAGCTCGCTGGAATGTCTTCTCGAGTAGGACTATCATTGGGGGTTATTCGTTAACACTTTAAGATAAGGACAGCTGTAAGAATGGTCTAGTATGAATGGCGGAATATGCAGTAGCTGTTGGATGATATGGGAAAGTTTCTCATGTTTGAGTTTTGTAAGTGGTAGGTTATTCATTGTTCAAGGAGAGAACTGACAGTTGCCAAGGCTTTGTTTCATGTGGCATCCTATGAAGCAACTACTTCGGTTCACATTACAGAAAACATGTGATACAAAATGGTGGATATTCAAATACAAAAAGAGATATAGGATAAGGATATGGTGTGCATAAAAATATTATATAGATTAAATCTTCTCGAGTAGGACTATCATTGGGGGTTATTCATTAACACTTTAAGATAAGGGCAGCTGTAAGAATGGTCTAGTATGAATGGTGGAATATGCGGTAGCTGTTGGATGATATGGGAAAGTTTCTCATGTTTGAGTTTTGTAAGTGGTAGGTTATTCATTGTTCAAGGAGAGAACTGACAGTTGCCAAGGCTTTGTTTCATGTGGCATCCTATGAAGCAACTACTTCGGTTCACATTACAGAAAACATGTGATACAAAATGGTGGATATTCAAATACAAAAAGAGATATAGGATAAGGATATGGTGTGCATAAAAATATTATATAGATTAAATCTTAAGGAATTGTTGTTCTCTCGGCACCTCTCTTTTACTTGACCTCAAGTATGATCGCACGTACAAAACAAATGTGCTTTCCAATATGTATGTCTGGCTGCTGTATCTGACACATGTTGATCATGTTGTGGGTCCCCTCCATGTGTGATTCTGTCCAATCTGAAGCCAACGATGTCATGTAAGCATTCATGTTAGATTTTTTTGCACAGAGATATGTGCATTTTGGACATGTGCATCACAGATGAAATCTTATTTGAATTCAGTTAGCGCGAAGAGTGTGGTTACTGAGTGGGCCACACTGCCGATTTCTGTGGTGATGAGGTGCAAGGTTGCTATTGGTGTTCGAAGATGCGGGCTTATTGCGCCTTAGGGTTTACTATTATTGCTCTTTTTAGTATGTACGCCTCATTCTTCATTGCCTTCTTTCAAACCCCTCCTTAAGGTTAGATTTTGGACTCATGCAATTATTTTTGGGCATTTTCATGAATGGAAGATTAAAGCTGAAGAGGATTTAATGTTTTGAGCTACACATACAAGAATTTCGCCTCTAATCCTTCCAAAGAGTGAAATCAACTTCACCTATCCTTTGTTCTAGTTCTGCATTGAGTCTTCTACAATTTATCTCAGTTTTCTCCAAATCATGAGTGGTGTGTGGTTTGCATTTTAAAGGGAATCTGAATGGGATAGACCACACTGATTGTTGATTTATAACTTCTTTTATTTTGGAGGCCAGGAGATGATAGCACACGTAATTACAATTTCAAGCTTCAAAGTATGGGGATATTTTATATGAACTTCTAGACCAGAAAATCCTTTCAGAGCACTAAGTTGTAGTAGGACATAAATTATGGTAGTTAGAAAATAGTTTTAAGCCTCGAATATAAGGATACTTTGTATTCAACACAAGATCTGATAGTGTTTTCAGAACACCAAATCGCCACGACACATAATTGTCGTAATTAGACATTAATTTTGAGCCTCAAAGTTTTGTAATATATAATAGTTAACCTATAGAATCTTATATTAGGAACCTGGTGATGAAAAAGTTGGGTTGATATAGTACAGGAAATTAAAATACAGAAAGCTTATTCATATGGGGGCAAATATCAGTCTAAAGCATTATGTTGGGAACAGGGAGATGTAACAAAAACCCTTCACCATGGGGTGCCACAAGGTGCTGCTCTTGAAATCCATGCAAAGCCCTTCTGCTGTCTAGAATGTATTTTGTATAGTTTGGATGAGAGAGAAACCAAGATGTCAATATAATTTTTTTTTGCGAATACAGACATTTGCCAGTTTTGATAATACACCCATGAAATAGATTTGGAGTTTGCAGCATTAGAAACTTGCTTCCAGTTACATATGCAAAAGAGTATATTATAAGCTATGATTATAAGAATAGGCATAATACATGTATTATATGGTGAAATAGAGTTGTACCACGTATGGTTAACCAGAGTCGACGTACAGAATCGTATGTGTAGAACTTTAGGTAGGGAGCAACTGGGAAGGTTAATGTTATGAGAAATTTGACATAAGAGGACGCTGCTGTTTTCTTAAATCAGATCAATTTGCTTGAAATCATGTAACCTTCTTGAATTTCTGCCGCAAATTCTTAAAATGAAAATGCCGTTATTACTAAATCTGATCAACATTTTCTAGGTATCACAATCATTTGAATAATATAATGTAATTTCAATAAGAGACGCTGTTTTTGAATTTCATTGGGTAATAGTAATATAATTTCGAGGTCAAGTTACCTATCGTGACTAGTGGGCTTCTTGCTTGAGCTTTGTTTGACATTCATCTTGTTGTACAATCTTCTTGATCCCTCTTTATTTCTCTTACATTATTCATTTTCGAGGCATAGACGAATATTCATATTCCCTTTCTTGGTCTCCCCTCTACATGCTTCTCTCTGATACCTCACCTGGATTTACATGGAATCGTCATCAGGAGCAGAAAGACACTGTGTCAAGCAGGTCGGTCCGCTCACCTGGATCTTTGCTAGTGCCCCTATCTTGTTGAGGACGCCGTCCGTCCACCACCTGGACCAACTGCTTTTTTGACCGGATCTGACATCCTAGCCAATCCCTCCATTGTGGGATAGAGCATGCCCACAGCTTCTGCCTGCCAGTGACCTGCGTGCTGTGTGCATCCTGGATACTCAACTATTTGCGGAAGAGAGAAACGAGATTAAGGGTTAGGTTGTGTGGGGATAAAAGGAAATGCATTGGTTCAGGTTCCTGCATGCGGCTCACATACACATGGTAAGGTAGACAATCAGAAAATGACTAGTAGTATTAGATGTCAGGTCAACATTCCAGCCAACAATTTCTGCACATTTTTCTATATAATGTGGTAGGCTTATATAGTTATCTTTTCATAGGTTCATTGTTTACCTAATGTGAAAGGAACCAGTTCATGTGTGTAGCTGATATACACAAAAGGAACTCCTGTGCAATCGTCACAATTAGAGCTAGTTTTGTTCCTGTTTTGGTTGGCTTTGAGCTTTTGCAGTTCCGTCCAGCATTTTGGCAAAAAGGCAAAGGAATCTTGTTTGGTTCCTCTGCCGTTTACGACAAATGCTGTGTCTGTGTGTTTTGTGTGTGTTTGGGCCCAAGGCCCTCCTACTAAGGGAAGACCCCTAGATTTAGTATATTATATATATAACAGCTCAAATTAAACATTTTTTATAAAGGTCCAAGTTGTTTTCTTAGAATATTAAAAGGTCCAGTCCAAAACCATAGTAACAACACTTACAAAAACCCTTTTAAATTCAAAGAATGACCCTTTTTAGATTTTGCCCAAGACACGTTTTAGATTTTGGACAGGGTCCTTTTATTGTTTTGGTTCAAAACCCTCTTTTAGATTTTGTCCGAGTCCCCCCTTATTCTTAGGACCGAGCCTGGTGGTGGGCACTAGTTGGCTTTGTTGTTTGACGTTTTCATATTTCAAATGGGAATCAAACTATATCTTAATCGGGATTTGATGCACCTTGGACCTTGATATTTTGAACCGGGTAGTTAGCAGCCAATAGCTTAGCTGGATTTTCTTCGATCCCCACGCTTATAGCTGTCAAGACGGGCCGGCGGGGCGGGCCGGCCCGTAACCCACCATTTGGCGGGGCGGGGCGGGCCGACCCACCATTTTGGCGGGCTGGAAAAATTCCAACCCAACCCAACCCACCGGCGGGCCACGGGCTAGGCGGGCCGGCCCCCTTAATTTTTTTAAAATTTTAAATTATTGTTTAGTTTCTTAAAAGGAAAAAAAAATCATATATATAATATTTTCTACTCACTCTCATATGCATCAAATTACAAGTAAAATACAAAAAATATTATAATAGTAGATATTTCTTTAAAACACCTTCATTCATGTAAATAAATGACCAAATTTAATATTTTATACGTCATTACTTGCATTAAATGAGAATTTTTATCATTTATAATACATATCTCATATATGTGCTAAATAAAAAATTAAAATTTTTATAAAAAAATAGATGGCGGGCCAACCCACTTGGCCCGCGGGCTAGCCCACCGCGGGGCGGGCTACTAGCGGGCCAGCCCACCTAGGCCCGCCTGTTTGGCGGGCTCCTAAATGCTCGGCCCAACCCACCTTCTTGGCGGGTGGGGCGGGCCGGCCCAACGGGCTTAGCCCATTTTGACAGCTCTACCCACGCTACCTATATCTTTAGTTTCCTCAACCCATAAACCCGATAAACCCATTAAAGGTTCAGATCAAATTTCTCATTAAACCCGACCCACTACTATCCTAAACCGATCCATAACTCAAACTAACATCCTTGATCGGGTTTGATATTAGTAAACCTCTTGGGATTTGTTCTTAATACTTTGATAAATTTCTTTTGATGTATTTTTTGCTCTACCAAGAAGAACTTATACGTCTGCCACTGATCGTCATGGTTTATATATTAGTTAGGTACAGTCTTATCTCCATGCTCTACTTGTAACAAATGTAATTTTGGGGTAGACTATAGCAAACCTCCACCACCGAGGCACCGATGTACTCTTTAACTGAAAGATCCACGTGTAGGTTTCAGTATCCCCTGTGGCCACATATGCTGTATCATGGCAGAACAATATCAGTTGTCTGATTGATGATTGCCATAAGTATGAGCTATAGAGAGGTTGTCAACAAGAATGTTCAAAGCTTTCATGCATTAAAGTAGAAACTGGGTGTGCCTTGTTACGGGAAGAGAAGAATAAGACATGGAAGAATAGTTACTTGGTTGGTGTTCAGTAGCTACTGTAATTGGTATTCATGAGGAAATCACAAGAGGGGGACGAAGGGGATCGGAGACTTTTTTTTCTTCTTCTATACATTACCTTTGTGGAATTGACGGGTATGAACTCATTTTACTCTCTTTGTTGACAATTTCATAGAGTTGATGGTGTTTAAGTTATAAAACAAAGCTTAAGGTATAAATGTGAAAAAATGGTCACAATAGCAAAGTAAATATAGGTCAAAGTGAGTGTTTTAAATAACGATCGAGGCATCCGTCTAGGCGGTGTCTATGCGCTAGGCGGCGTCTATGCGCTAGGCGGCATCTTTTCTCACCGCTTTTGTCGTTGGCGGTACTGGAGTAGGCGGCCAACGGAGGTATGAAGGCATTGGTGGAGGTGAGATGGCGTAGGCCGACCAGACGGAGCAATACCTTATTAGATATTTTGACAAAATTGTTATGCAAGCATTATAATTCACCTTTACAAGACTGAAACTTTATAAATTTTTGCTTTACAACTTAGTTATGCATAAAACATCATTAAAATATACATATTACATAAAAAACAGCAGTAAAATATTAAAAATGCCTAAAATATATTAAGTTCCTAGGTGGTAGGTGGACCCTCTCTGCCGTGCACCGTCTACCACTGTGTAGAACCTTGGTCAAAGTTGAGAATATTTAAGTGCAAATAAGCCTATCGTCTTTGTGCACTGTTGCCTTTTTCATATACTTTATAGTAACAAAGTATTGAGATTGTTCTATATATTTCAAATACAAGTGTAGATATACTCTCTCTTTTTCCCCCTTCAAGTTTTAAAGAGTTCTGTAGTGTCACCTCATATGCAGGTCTACTGAAGTTCTCTTTGGTTTGGAGTTGCAGCAATGACTTGCTCGAAGAGAAGGAACATCCCAATAAATGTCCCTGTTCTGCATGAGGGTGGTGCTGATTGTCAAGAGTGTACTCTCACCTCTTCTTTTCAATTTCTTCCTAGTAATTGTACAAGATGTACGCAGTTCCCTCGTGTTTGTTGTCATGTTCCGTTTCATTTTATACATCTTCCTTGTTACTTTTATGTTTGTCATCATTTGACATGTGATAAAATGAGGTCTTCAATGACATTGGAATTTGATCCAACTCTTCATACTCTATTTAACCAAGAACGTATGCCGGAAGCCGGTTACTAGCAACAATTTTTTTAAACTTTCCGATATCATATAGATAAATTATGCAAATGCTAAGGGCGCTACAAGTTTTACTAGGGGACAACACAAATCTTATATTTTTTCAATACCCAAAATGTTTTTGAAAAATTGTTGGAGGGCAACACAAACTAAACTATAAAATGTTTTTTGTTGTCTTCCCCTTCTTTTAGTATATAAGTCTCATTTGGGCTATTTCTGAAGTTTCGAACCCTCATTAATGGAGTTTTGAGGTTTCAAAATTGAAACAATTCCGTTTGGGACGACGACCGATTGCCAAAATTTTGACAGTTCTAGACTAGATATGGACACGACTGCTAACATTTTGACAGTCCTCAATGTAGTTACCACCATCAAAATTTTGATAGTCTTGTGTCTCCCCAAAAAGTCTGTGTAGAGATGTGAAGTTCGATCCCTACAACTGAGTTTGAAACTTCATAAAAATATCCCTTGACGAATCATAAACCTAAAATTAGGATCGGAAGAGAGAGATGAAGTGGGTAGACTCAAATTCGATGTATCTTGTCATCTATCAAAATTTTGACAATATATAATAGAAAGTTACTCAAGTGTGTGGCTTCCTATCATGTGTCGCCCATATAAACTCCATAGTGCCTTAACATTTGCCACAAATTATCTAATGACAACTATACCAACACATTCACAAGAGCCCAATTAAAGCCCATTGGCAGCATGCTTAGAGAGTAGCAGCAGCAGTTGCAACCTACGGATTTCCATTTCTTTTATGTTAAAACCTTAGACTGAGATATAATCAAACAAATTCCATGGTGGTCTAAGTTTGAGGCCATGCAATTTGTCTGAGAGAGATGCCTGGCCAACCTATACGTTCCTTGCCCTGTTTGACTAGTACTCTAGCCTTCTCGTTATCCCTTCCATGTAGATCGATTCCTCAGTCCTTGATTGGAAACCTCTCTCTCTCTCTCTCTCTCTCTCTCTCTCTCTCAATCAAGCTTTCTTAGAGCCTATCAACTAAATTAGTAGTGATCATCTCGCCCACACATGCAGCTCACATTCAACATATATACACACACACACTAGCTCACTCATCTTCCATTCCATCAACAAATTAAGCAATTCCCTTCTCCTCCTCCTCCTCCTCCTCCTCTAAGCATGTTGCGCTTCTCGTCGGTCGTCCTCGTAGCCGTCACCTTAGTTATCCTCGGCAACCTGGCCGGGATCGAGTGCAACACGAAGTCGGACTGCGGGGTGGCGGAGACGGCGTTCGGCATGTGCGTGCCGTACATGACGGGCGAGGAGCGTAACGTGCTGCCTTACAAGTGCTGCGCCGCGGTGAGGTCCGTCAAAGAGCTCTCCCCGACGCGGGCGGCTCGACGCGAGACGTGCGAGTGCCTGAGGCGGCTGATGGCCCAGGTCGGCAGGGTAGACGGCCGTCGGGCGCGTGGGCTTCCCGGCGCATGCCGCGTCGCCACCAATGTCATCCCTACCAGCCTCGATTTCCCTTGCTACAGGTATTAATGCCTCGCTCTTTCTCACATACAATACGTGTACATGTAGCACCTCTTGGGATAGAAGCTGACATCAAGAGTAAGCAAACAAAAGAGCTGTACAAATTCAATCCAATATAGTTTTTTTTTAGGTTAAGTGAATTTATTTGTAATAATACGTACTTTCTGGTTAAGGATATATATTGTAGGAAGTTAGAGGTGTTGTCAATTAAAAACAAGATACAAAAAAATTATCTTAAATAATTTGAATATGTACAATGCAGAACAAACACAGACCAATGGATAGATATGGAGTAAGAAGAGAACATAATATATACGTACGCTAAAAGAGCCACTAGAATTAGAGGTAGTCCTAAAAGAACATAAATATAAATTAATTTAAAGAAGGAATTGTATTTTCTTTGTCCGTATTTAGAGAATGACATAAATTAGAGGGTGGCATGAATCGAAGTTTTAAGGGAGGAAATCAGTAGTCTTAAATATGACCATTTAACCGTCCTCAACCTCAGAAAAAGATTTAAACAACCGACCTCAAAAAAAATAAAATAAAAAATCCTTGGCCCTGCATGGACTGCACTTGGTTCACCTGTCATAGAGGCGAAGAGGCATGATTGGCCGATCAATTAAGGTATGGCTTTTTGACATTCTAATATTAAAAAAAAAGGTATTTTTAAACCACTCTAAAGAAAAATTGTTTTTTTTTTTCATGCCATTGTAAAGCTATTTGTTACAGTTTGTAAAAAAATAGGGAGGTCTAATTCTAAAAATTATATATATATATATATATATATATATATATATATATATATATATATATATATATGGAGGTTAAATTTTTTTTTTTTTTTTTTTGTAGTTTTTGATTTTTGGAATCCTGTACAGAAACACCTGTATGGCTCACATGGAACAATTAAGGTTGATATCGTATAGTGGCTTTATTTGCATATATATATATATATATATATATATATATATATATATATATATATATATATATATATATATATATATATATATATATATATATATATAAAAGCTTGTGGTGATAAATATGTTAAGAGTACTTCTCATATAGCTCTTGTATCTTGCAGGCTTGCATAAGTACATGATGTAAAGAGGATTTGTAAACCCTAAAATGATGGTCAGTACGTGTGGTACCACATGCATGTGTGTGCGGACAACGCGGTGTGAAGGCTATGTATAATGCGCTCTATGTGACTGCCCTTGCTTTCCCACTTCTTTCACTTATATGTTCAGAGAAGATGAAATTAATAAGAATTAATATACTAAGTTCGATATAGATCAATCATAGTGCTGGTTGGTTCCTTTGGTTCCTTGCTAACTAGTGTCGCATGCCTGCCTTTTTTTTTTTCCTTCCTTTCCTTTACACTTCCTTTGGCACGAAGACTACACTGCAGTTAGCAAAGTATCACATGTTATTTAGCAGGGCCGGAGCTGAGATTTGTCGAGGACGACGGGCCGGTGCGAAGGCCTATTCTTTTATATATATATATATATATATATATATATATATAAAAGAATTTCAGAAATTAAATTATCCAAACTTAACATCAATTAAGAAAAATTATTCAACTACAATATCTTTCAATGAAAATAATGTTAGATTAAAAGAGATAAAATAAAGCTAAACAAACAAGCATCTTTTGCCATCTTCATATAAAGAACAATCTTCTAGCATTTATAGCTCGAAAATCATCAATCAATCATTCATAATCAACACCTTCCAGGAACTCATTTCCAATGAAAATTAGAACTAGTTCATTTAATCTCCTATGATATGGTTAATTGAATGTACTATTTCAATAACTTCAACTTGAAAAAATTCCTTTCTGCATATGCAATTCACTGAAATTGTCAATAGAATTCTATAGGAAAAGAATTAAAAAAAATTCATAAAGTTTAATATCTCAAGTGCTGGATGTCATTTGGTAGAAGATCTTGTAAAGTTTCTAGGTCCTGAAACAATTCATCTCCATCAATATCAGAGCAGTCACTATGTCTCAAAGTACTTTATAGACGACTACAATAAGCTTTCAAACTATCTCTATTTAATGAATTCAAATTTTCTGAACTGAAAAAAAATTCTATATATAGTTTTGATATTGTTCGAACCTTCAATTGAGTGGCGCAATAGCATGATCTACTATATATACAACAAGGGGTCGAGAGACAGAGGGTCGATGGAGTCAGAGATATATAGTATTTTATTTGAATCCTATAAGTCATATGATTTCCTATTAAGTGTTAGGATTTCCTATTATTTCGAATATGAATTGAATGTAATTGAGAGAATATCTGACATGTTTCGTTAATTGGAAATAACAGAAACCTTAGTTAATTGATTCATTAATTGGAAACATATATAGCCTTAGTTAATTAATAGAATATCCACATTGGTTACCTTAGCATACTTAAGGGAGGCCAATGAATTTATAAATTATCAATTCATAAGTTAATTTAGTATTATAGTATACAAAATAAATATACATATACATTTTTTAAATTATTTATTCATAATTTTTAAATTATTTATTCACAAGTTAATTGAGTATACATAATACATATATGAATAAATTTTTTTGGAGGCCTACGAATTCAGGAGGCCTAGTGCGGTCGCACCCATTGCACTCCCTCAAAACCGGCTCTGTTATTTAGCAATGAAAAATACTTTATGTACCTCCAAAAATCTATCCCTCCATGTCCCTCCGCAACGTGGCCTTCTTCTATTGGCTCATATTTTCCTCCAACCATCCCCCAATTTGCTTGGGTCAATAAGGGAGTGCCACGTGGCGGAGGGACATGGAGGGATAAATTTTTTGGAGGTACATATAGCATTACTTGTAATAAAATCAGGTACATTTAGAGGTGTATTAGTACTTGCCTGACCTAACCCCCTGACATGTGCGTTTATGAGCATTTACAAGTTAAACAATCGTACGTGATTCCAAAAATTGAAATGTTCCAAAATTTATAGCCTCCATATATAAGCAAATTTTATTTTTAGATTTCGGCTCTCTATTTTCTAGAAACTGCAGTAAGATTCTCAGAATGTGTGAAAATATAATTTTTTTTAGAGTGGTTAAAAAAAAGGTTCTTCTTAGTATTTGTATATAACTGTTAGAATGTCATAAAGAACCATATCCTTTGATTATTTTAAGGAAAAAAAATCTCGTCATAGCGGTCGTGGAACATGAGACAACATGAGACGTGCATAGTGTGGGAATACGGTGTGATCCGAACTGGAGTTGGTCCATGATGTGCGATATTGAATTTGGTCCATATACCTTGAAAGAGAATTCTCATGTAAGAGCATGAACCAATTCCAATTATCTACACCATCTCGATCTGTTCGACCATAGAACCAAACCGACACGTTTATCTACACCACCATTCCACCTTACCTTGCCTTGAGAAGAGTTGGAGAGCCTGACACGTTTATCTACACCATCATTGTGTGCCAAACACAACGTCTTGCTCCATCTTACCTTGAGAAGTGTTGGAGAGCCCGTATATCCGAGCCCGTATATCCGTGTATAAGCATGGACGTTTAGCAGTTAGCACCATCGAAAACGCGGTGTGATCCGAACCGGAGTTAGTCCATGAGGTGCGATATTGGAATGGATCCATATATTTGCCTTAAAAGAGACTCATGTTAAGGTCTAAATCAATTCCAATTATCAACACCTCATGATTCCACCTCCTACCGATGTCGGACTAAATTACCAACGCCATTGTCACCCGGGCTCAACCGAAAACGAGATACAATCAAACACACAGTACCTTCTTGTTTTTCATGGAAGATTGTGTCGCAAATTGGCCTGGACGAGTATTTGCATGCCCTTTAGTCTCCAAAATAAATAAATTAATAAATTGTGTGTCGACAAACAATTCTTAAGGGCATGGTGCAATTGGATTGGATCGAGGTGTCCCCATCGAGGACACAGAGCATGGAAATTAATATTTGTCAATTCTATTGAAAACCATTCTTCAACATCAGATTATTGCTTTGGACGTGGATAATATTATATGCATTTGCTATTCCAAATCAAATTCCTATCAGTGCCTTTCTTTCTGGTGGCCTTCAATTCACACACAGAATGCATAACGTTAACGTTAGGTAGCTGCACTAATTTCTCTCGCACCAATGATTTTTCTTGCAATATACCACTTGGTACAATGCGTGCAGTCCAGACAAGAGACTGCTAGGTCGAGATTGGTTGCTGAACGCATGTCGACCTGGGGATTTTCTTTATAAACTTGGACTAGAGGGGTTCGGGAATCCTGCGGGAGTCCCGTTGCCCTCGATCGTTAGATTGAGCGGACGCGCACGCAGATCTTACGCAGCCCGTTCGATACAACGGTGCAGAAGGAACGGGGCTCCCGCGGGCCTTCTCGAACGGATCTTTTGATTCGTCCTCACACACACACACACACACACATATATATATATATATATTTTGAAAGAGGATATATATATATATATATATATATATATATATATATATATATATATATATATATATATATATATATATATATATATATATAGGGAGGATTTATGAAATGTCCAAAAACTAAAAAAATTTTATGTAAAATCCACCGCTAAAAAAACTTTCATGGCGTGCCCAGAATTAGAGAAACTTATCCAAAGCGGGTTTCAAATGACCATTTTGCCCTTTCTTTTAATTTATTGAAAACACCCACGAAACTGCTCTTAAAAAAAACGTTTCGATACTTCATCTTCTTCCATACGCTGCTCACTTTCGAATCTAGGTTTTCTCCTCAAAAATCTTCAAAAAATCGTCAGAAAATTTCGGAAAGACCGGGACAAACGGCAAAAGTGCTAAAACGGAGGTCCAAACATCATTTTTTTGCGATTCTAAAATTTCGAAAGGCCGTCTAACGGTAAAACGATTACTTTCAGTCTCCTCGACGATACGCTCATTTTGCGACAAACGGGACCTCGTTTCGACCTCCCAGTCAAAAGTTATGGCTCTCCAAAGTTTCAGCTGACCATAAAATGCAAGGGAATGATCATTCTCCGTGTTAGAACACGAAAAATGTTAATTTCGCATGAGGGTGGTCATTCTCCGTGTTAGTAACACGGAGAATGTCATTCTCCGTCTTAATTTACACGGAGAATGACATTCTCCGTGTTACTAACACGGAGAATGGTATTCTCCGTCTTAATTTACACGGAGAATGACCATTCTCAGTGCTAAATTACACGGAGAATGACTATTCTCCGTGCTAAATTACACGGAGAATGACTATTCTCCGTCTTAATTTACACGGAGAATGCCATTCTCCGTGTAGTTTATCACGGAGAATGGTCATTCCAGTGTTAAAACACAGGAGAATGACCATTCTCCGTGTTAGAAACACGGAGAATGCCATTCTCCGTGTTAAATAAAACGGAGAATGTTATTCTCCGTGTTAAATAAAACGGAGAATAGCATTCTCCGTGTAATTTAGCACGGAGAATGGTTATTTCAGTGTTAAAACGCAGGAGAATGGCATTCTCCGTTTTAAATAAAACGGAGAATGGTCATTCTCCGTGTAATTTAGCACGGAGAATGGTCATTTCAGTGTTAAAACGCAGGAGAATGGCTATTCTCCGTGTTAGAAACACGGAGAATGGCATTCTCCGTGTTAATTTACACGGAGAATGGTCATTCTCCGTGTTAAATAAAACGGAGAATGGTCATTCTCCATGTAATTTAGCACGGAGAATGGTCATTTCAGTATTAAAACGCAGGAGAATGTCATTCTCCGTTTTAAATAAAACGGAGAATGGCATTCTCCGTGTTAATTTACACGGAGAATGGTCATTTCCAGTGTTAAAACGTAGGAGAATGGCCATTCTCAGTGTAATTTAGTTTTTTCAGGAATAAAGAGTTTCGTTCTTCTTTTAAAGCGATGATAATTCTTATGGAAAAGAAGAAGAAAGATCTTCTCTCCACAATTGACGTCGATGAAGATGATGATGATGGTGATGATGATGACGAGCGATGATCTGAGTTCGACCGAAGAAAAGACACCGAACTACGAACGATCTTTGCGATCTCTGCTGAAGATGAGAGCAATGGAATTCAGATTTTTCGTGAAGAAGAAGAAGACGAAAATCGCAATCCAGATCTGAGTTTTTTGAATTCAAATACATATAGATGACCAATTCGCGCGGAGGGGTAGTTTCGGTATTATAAAAATAGCAGTTTCCAGCGGGTGGCATCTAAAAGGAAATCTTGGAATATTTAACGTGAAAATACTTAATTCTGGACATTTCATAAAACTCATCCAGCGGGTGGACATTTCATAAAAGCCCATCCCGAAATTGGGTTTCTCAGCAATTTCCATATATATATATATATATATATATATATATATATATATATATATATATATATATATTGAAAGAACGTAATTGCGGCAAACGTTTCTACCGGAAATCGATTTTCGACCGCTCGGACCGCATGCATCTCTCTTAACCACACGGCACATTATAATCAGCCACTTGTGTGTATGTGGACTTGCGTTGCTAACCATGGTGTTCTCGGACTGGTAGGTTTCATGTTGCGTCAATTCCAACTTTGCCATCGTGTTGGTAGACTGTCCTTCTCAAGGAATCATGATAATGGATGTCGTCCTTAATTCACATCCTTTCGCGCGCGCTGTCATCGTAATTATTCCGAAAGAAATTCCATTGAAGAACCATCGCACCTGTGGCTGTCAGGATCGGGAAGATGACATAAATTAATGTAGATAGTGATTTCGAAATTCCTCTTAATTCTTGAAATGCAGCCTTAGCCCAAAAAAAGCATATATATATATAAAAGTATAACGGAGTTGCTATGTTGCCCACGGTCTGTAACTGCGGATGTGACCGTCGGCCGACGTGACGGTCAGCCATTGGCCTCCTAGTCCGGGTGGAATCCGAAGATAATGGAAGGGCTAATGGGTGTCCGTCACGTCGGCCGACGGTCACGCCCGCAATTACAAACCGTCGATCGACAAAATATCATTTTCGTATATATAAACATCCTTTTATATATATGGTCACTCACCATCGACCATTTAGTGGTGACATTCGCCCCTATTGGGGGTCTGAAAACGTTCCTTCGCCAAAGTTGCGCCGACGGAGATTTCTCACCTTCTGGCAGCTCTCCTCTTCCTTGGCCAATGACACGTCGACGGAGGATAGAGAACACCGATCTACATGACATTCAATTGATCTGCGTCTAAGTGACTGATGGTGCTAGATGAATTTCCTAGGAAGTCATGTTTCACAATGCGCGGTGTTAATATTTGGAAGTAGAACATGAGCAAAGTTAACTCCATATTTCATCAGTAGCTACTCAGAAGCCATCAATTATAGTCCACAACAAACTGATTACAAAGTGCTGTTGTTAAATGTTTTTTTTTCTTTATTACAACCCACACACAACTTACTATCCGTGCTGCTTTCTACATGAGCTACAAGCGCGCTGGACGTTATAAATTTGACTACGAAGTACTGAAACTGAAGGAAGACATTGCTGATCAGTAGCTCTGACGCGGCTCCTTCCTAGGTTTAGTACATTGATCAAGAACAACCATACTAATATTAATTTGGTCGATCATGGTCTATGCATACATGAAGTTCTCATCGCTTACCTTCCCCTTCCCCACCAGCTGCTCCATGACAAACTCATGCTAAGTGATCAGTACCAGTCAAACATGTAGTACACATGACCTCTCCTCCTCCCCCTAATATAATCCCTTCCCTAGCTTCTCACATTCTTCAGAAGATCAAGACTAAAAAAATTCTAGCTAGGTCCATCGATCATCGACTAGACTAGACGGAAAATGGCCCGTGTCGGGCTTCTCGGGATCGTCCTGGTCCTGGCCGCACTCTGCACGAGCGCCCGTGCGGCCGTCCCGGCCTGCAGGGTGATATCGCAGATGATGGTGCCGTGCGTGGCCTTCCTGTCGAACCGCGCGCTGGCCCCGTACGGGTCGTGCTGCAACGGGGTGACGGCGCTGAACCTGACCGCGAGGACCTACGAGGAGCGCGTGGGCATCTGCGGCTGCATCAAGGGCCTCATGCCCCGCCTGCCCATCGTCGACTTCGGCCGCGCCACCGCCCTTCCCCGCATCTGCGGGGTTGATCTCAACGTCACCATCTCTCCTTCTACCGACTGCTTCAGGTAGACTGCTCTCTAAGTTTTGAAGAACAAAAAAGAACCCTACTAAGGCCAGTCTGTCCGTCACATGTCGCGGTCCTATTGGCAGGTCAACTGGTGTCAAACCCGTGTATATAGGAGGGCCAATGGGAGTACGGCCACGCGGCGGACGGGCCAGCCTGCCTGCAGGCAAAATAGCTTTTTCCAACAAAAAATGGAACAAAAATTCCGTTTAGAAATCTGAAACTACAAAGTACTCAAAAGTAGACAAATTTGCTAAAATTGGATTGATTGAATCCAAGTTCCAACCAAAAATTTGATGGTAATTAAGTGTACTTGTAATATACTAGAGCTCTCGATATACTAGTAGGCTCATGTCGTTGGCAGATTACACTCTATGAATATTTTATTTTATCTAATAAATAACAATAAATAAAATTTTAAAGTACAGTTCTAAATGGGTTAAATTTATAAATGATAATAAGAAAAATAAATACAATACAATAAAAATATATTTATGATTGAGTTAGAATATTAGTAAGGTTTTCGATATGATTAAAGATTAAAAAGTTAAAAAAAAAGTAAAATAATAATTAATTAATCAACGTAAAAATGAATTTATCTATGAATTAATTGTCAGAATAATAAAAAGGTAGGGAGATCAGAGATAATTAAGTAGAGAGATGTGGGGCAAACTATTAATTAATTTACATAATAATTAAACATGTAATGAGAGAGAGAGAGAGAGAAAGATGTTAATTAATCAAGAGAGATATCATGTTTTAAATCATTGGATATGCTTAGATATTTTAATATCGACCATCCTTTGTCTTTTATGATGGAAAACAAAACTTTCTTTATTATACAAACTAGAAGTCCTACACGTGCGTTATATGCATCTTTTTACTATGTTTTTTCAACCTATTTTGAAATAGTATAAAATAATTTTGAAGTAAATTTGTTTTTCAGATGGTTTATAGTTGGAAGTGTTTAATTATTAGTGTTTAGTAATTATACTAATTAGGATATGCGTAATTTCCATGTTCACTCTTATTAGTTAATTTAAGCATATTTTGGTATATACACAAGTTTGAAGAATGTCACTTAGCTTAAAAATTTTCGTATTATGTGTAAGATGAGATATATGATACAAACTTTCTTCTCATGTTACATATACAGTTCAGTTCACTGAACCAAATCACAAAGATCTAAACTTAAATTATGTTTGTTTTATTTATCAAAACTCAGTTTCCGAAAATATATGCCAAACAAAACCTTAATTTGGCTAACATCAGTCTGTGGCTCTTCTTGTGCAGCGTTCCACCGCCGTAGGAATCGAAGGATCAGCATGGAGTAGTAGACCTCAGAGATAATTTAGGAATTTAGCAAGTTAAATAACTGTACTAGGCTGTGGTAATCATGATCATCAGTGAAGGAATGTAGTAGTACTGTGTGTACTTGTTCTGTTGTTTTCTTCTGCTAACACAATATTAAGCACTGATTTTTCTACATTCTAGGTTCATGGTTAATAAGTTTATTTGAATTCTCTATGATCATTCCATGAGCTCTCTGCCTGTTAATAAGTTTATTTGAATTCTCTATTCTCCCAAGCTTGTTTTGAGAAAGATCACTTGAGAAACCTCATTATAAATTAACACACTTGAATTTGTAATTATTCCAAGAACGCTACCTTAATGGTGTCGTCTTAGCTAATTCTTCCAGGACTAGAGAACACATTCAGGTCTAGTTACTCATACTGAAGTCCTTCTAAAGTTGAAGGCCAACATTTAGAAGCCAAGAATATTCATGTTTCGAAAAGAGGCCTAGTTGAATTGTACCCTTCTTTTTTTCCATTAAAGGAAAGAAGTTTTAAGAAATCAGCACTAATTAACAAATAGAAGATTCCAAAAGATCCTCCAAGAGGTGAGAAGTGATCAACATGCAATTTCAGATTAAGGATATAATTATAAGTGATGCATCATCACCCATATTTAAGAAATTAGAACTTATAAGTGATGCATCATCACCCATATTTAAGAAATTAGCACTTATAAGTGATGCATCATCACCCATATTAATTTTCACAATGTTATCTCTGGTTAAATCTAATTTCTTAGAATTTGAACTTTAATGAGAACCTGTTTCCACAAGTATCAAAGAAGCAAATACCTCTAGATATTTTGGTACTGTACATATGAGGACTTGTCATGGTGTGTATTGGGCTTCCAATAATTGATGCATCATCACCCATATTTTCGCAATGTTATCTCTGGTTAAATCTAATTTCTTAGAATTTGAACTTTAATGAGAACCTGTTTCCACAAGTATCAAAGAAGCAAATACCTCTAGATATTTTGGTACTGTACATATGAGGACTTGTCATGGTGTGTATTGAGCTTCCAATAATTGATGCATCATCACCCATATTTTCGCAATGTTATCTCTGGTTATATCTAATTTCTTAGAATTTAATTGAACTTTAATGAGAAGCTGTTCCCACAAGTATCAAAGAAACAAATACCTCAAGATTTCGGTACTGTTATATAAAGATTTGTCATGTTATGTATAGAGCTTCCAATAAATAGACTTTTCCCAAAGTCCAAACCTAAGATTTTCCTCTTTTTTTTTCATACAAAGATACATCATATTGGGCTGTCAAACCTTTGGTCGAGTAAATATATTGAGGACCCATTTCAACATTCAAACAGTCAAAATTTATTCTAGGCAAAGCAATTTGTGGATTCATACTAGCATCATCTAGGTTTAGTGCAAGTAACAAAACATTTGGATGTAAAGCTTTTGTCTATTTCCTAATTTGCGTCAAAACTAAGAAGAGAGCTCCCAAATATGGTATCTGTCCAGAAAAGTTGATCATTGTGATTGTAAATGGAGTTCATAAACCTTGGGCAGATAGAGTTTTGTCAGAGGGGATCTGTGTTAAATTCCTCCAGCCAAAATTTAAAGTTAAACCTTTTGAATTTTTTTTGTAGATAAGCTAACTTTGTTTCAATTAACAAGATGTTAATTAACTAGTTGTCAGTTGATCTATTTTTATATTTATTTTGACAAAAAACTGGTGGAAAAATCTACCCGGCTTTTATTAATCATAATCAACAAAACAAAACAGACCCTAATGTACAAAGAGAAGCATCCTACAAAATACAGAGAGAATACAAGACAAATTCTTAAACAAAATTGAAACCATCTCTCAGCTAGTCGCTAGTCATAACTAAAAGCCCTCTTTTTTTGTCAATAAGAGTCCAAATATATCTTGATCTTTCTCAAGACCTTAGATGCAACAAGTCCGCTATGATAATCCATTAACACACCAAAATCGCAAGATAAACAGACAAGATTGTCCCAAAATATGAATTTTTTTTTTTTTTTTTCCATTCTGGTATTGGCTTGTCCCTTAAAAAAGAGAGCACCAAACTCCCGAAAAATGACTCAAAAGTGACTCGGTCCCTCGCCCAAAAAAATACTTGGGATCTCCTTAGTTGCTCGCCCCCATATGTATGAGCACTTGACTTTCCAAAAGTGACTTCGGTCCCTTGCCAAAGGAATGTTAGTCCCGGGGCAAAATTTTCGATGGAAAACTGAGAAATGAAACGATTGTAAAAACAACGTTTCGACGCAACACTTCAAAGAATGTGCACAACAAAGATCCTTGGAGGATTCTGAAAGACGAAAATCTAAAAAGATTTCGTAACAGCAGCAAACGAATGTAATTCTTCTAAAAAGAAGATACAAATCGAATTGCTAGCAGCAGCAGCGATGATCCACTAACAGTTTCTGATTAGATCAGAGATGTTCTCGTTCAGAACGAGTTGAAGTGGATGACATGCGATGAAGTGGATGGAAGAACAGCCTACTGGGATGAATGATCACCGGCGCTCAAAGCTTGATTCACCCCACATGAACAGATTCCAGGAACCAGCAAGTTCGACGGAGAACTTTGAAACACTTCGCTCTTCTGACTCGTCGGATGGCGCACAGACTCCTGCGCTAAGTGGCGCTGGTCCTCTGCTTCTCTTCTCTCTCAAACTCTATGTAATTCGTAAGAAATGTGTTCTGAACACTTATGTACTGAGAGAGAGAGAGAGAGAGAGAAGAGAACCTTATATAGATCCGCGCTATAACAGCACAGTTAGTAGAACGTTCGAAACGTAGAAAAAACTACTCCGAACGTGCCATAACCGCTCAAATCGTGCAAAGACACGAACTGAGCCAACTAGCGCACAACGCGTGCCACCTGCGCAACTTGCGCTATACGCGCACCGCGCTACCTGCGAAACCTGCACCACACGCGCACCGTGCTACCTGCTCACACGCACACCGTGCCACCAGCGCAACCTGCGCCACACGCGCACCACGCTACCTGCGCCACCTGTGCCACACGCGCACCGCGCGCACCCCGTGCCAACCGCAGCGCCAACTGCTGTACCATATGGCAGCGCCAACTGGCGCGCCATCTGGTCGTACGAATTGGCGTGCGAACGACCGCGCAAGAGGCTCGTGCAACGAGAGCAACTTATGCGCACTATGCATCTAGCCACGATGCTGATGTGCTAAGTGCAAAGTACGCAAACAAAATGCCACATTATGCCTCACGAGCCCATGAGTCCGAGTCTGAGTCGCTAAGCTCCTACGGGGCTTAGCTCCAATGGAAATAATTTCCAAGAGCAAAAAGCTTAAGCTTTACCATACAGACTTAATCTTACCTCCTAGTAAAATCACCCACAAACCCCATGTGCATATCTCAACAACACATAGCAAGTATATATATTGAGATACCTCATGTTGTTTTTCCAATGTGGGACTAAACTTCACTAGGCATGTTGAGAGCAAGCTATCCCATGTCAAGAAAAAGCTCCAATAATCTCCCACATATCTCGATATATAGAGTTGAGTGTTCCCTAAAGTAACTGTCCATCATGCATTAGGAGAGATGTCGCTGACGACTTGAATCTTCTTGCATGGGTCAAATGATAGATTATAATACAAGAATGGACTAAGCCTTGAATTCTGTACCACAGTTGAAATTCTTTTCAGTCACATAATGTAGTTACATGTGCTTCTAGCTGCACATTAAAGGTCCTGTGCCAGCATGGTTTTAGTGTATAATTTTGGGCGTCTACAAATTTACCTTCAAGAGATGGCCTGTTCTCTGTCCATACACTATAGGTGAGTTCTTTATTAAAGAGACATGACATTAAGCCTTGTGCTTCCTTTGCGGTGTTACACCGCTATGACATGGTCTAAAGCCGATGCATTATCCCTATCGAAAACCTCATCGTAGTGTCATACTACTGTAGCATGAGGTCACAGCCTCTTTGTAGTGCCGTACTACCCAGCATGAAGCCTTAGGCTCCCTTGCGGTGTTATGCCGCAACGACATGGCTTGCAAGGCCGAGGCTTTACCCCTATCCGGGTACCTCATCGTGGTGTCGTGCCACTGTAACATGAGAAATACCTCTCCTTTGTAGTGCTGACTATCCTTCTTTAATTTCATCATATAGCATTAGGCTACCTGCCTATTTGCGGTGCTATGCCGCTGTGACTTGGCTCGCAAAGCCGAGACATTACCCCTAACCGAAAACCTTATGGTGGAGTCATCCCACTGTAGCATGGAGTTTCACTCCTTGTAGTGTTGCGCTACCGTGCTTCCTGTAAAGCACACCAGGCATTCACTCTGCCTGAGAACTCATTAAGGCATTTAAGCAAACCTCTCCACAGGATCCGTTTTCCATAGAAAATATATAATAGACAACAGTGGTTGTAGGTCTGTAACCTCTCTATGCCACAAAGGACATGTACCCACTGTTCCTAATATTTTTCCAGTTAGTGATCCTCCCTTGAACCAAAAGCTAGATACCTAGTAGATTTCTCTTTGAACTAATAGCATAAAACTTTATGGTAGGATTACAATAACATAATATCAGAATGCCATCAAGCCCATTTTTCTTGCTGTGTCATCGACCAGCTGGCGCTTGAGGCCCTTAGTGAACGAATCTTTCAGGTTCTCCTGACTCCGAACATCAATCACTGTAATAACACCTCTCTTGATGAGATCGTGTACTGCCCTGTGCTTAACTGCATAGTCTCTTCTTTTCGTTGAAGAGGTCATTTGATGCCATCGCCGCAGTCGCCTAGTTGTCGTAGTATATCGGTATTGCCGGTATTTATGCTCCAACCATTGGAAGATCATACATGAGCTCCCGAAGCCATTCTGCTTCCTCTGCTGCGGTATCAAGTACAAAGAATTTAGATTCCATGGATGATCGCGAGAGCATAGTCTGCTTCTTCGACTTCTACGATATAGCAGCTCCACCCATTGTGAAAATAAATCCACATGTGGATCTCTCGCTCTCCAACTTCGAGCACCAGCTGGCATCACTGAAGCCTTCTACTACCGACGGAATCTCCGTTGTAGTGCAGTACATATGTCTGAGACTTCTTGAGATATCTCATAACCCGTTTCACAGCTTTCCAGTGCTCAATGCCTGGATTGCTCGTGAAACGACTCATCATTTCCACAGCGAAAGCTATGTCAGGCCTTGTAGCAGTAGTAACATATATCAAACTCCCGATAATGCTTGCGTACTCCAGCTGCTTGACGCTTTTCCTCGAATTAGGCTTCAGTTTCAGATCACATCTGTAAGACGTATCGATCCCTGGAAGATCCTGATATCCATAACGTGTAATCATCTTCTCAATATAATGAGACTGTGACAATGCTAGTCCAGTGTCTGTCCGGATGATCTTGATCCCTAAGATCATATCAGTTTCCCCCAAGTCCTTTATGTAATGCCCCGCTTCGCATGGTGTATTACGCTGAGAGGTTGACTCAGCGAGTCGCATTGACCGAATGAAATGTATCGATGCGAATCGATACGAGAGTTACGTTGTTCCGAGCAATGCATCGAACTAAGTCGATGCGAGTTGTCCCAAAGAATGCATCGAGTTGAATCGATACGAAGCGCCGTATTGCCCCGAAGGAGAAGTGCGTTGAGACGGCTCGAAGATTCTAAGAAATCGAATTGACCAAGGCGCAAGTCCGAATCGATACAAGTATTAATTTTAGTTGGTTTTATGTGCAGGCTATACGTTTACGATAAAATATTAGAGGTCGACATTTTACCTTATTCAGAAAGGGGTCCGTGAAACCAAATCGTCGCCTTGCGACGGACTGAGGCATTGGCACGATAAGACAAATCGGACGTATAATTCAATGAAGCACGAAGTGCTCGAATGGCTAAGTCAGGAGAGTTGGCCGTGCAATGAAGTTATGAAATTGAGCCGTATCGGCTCGACGAAACGACAAGGCGTATCAACTCAAGGTGGAAGGATTGACTCTTCTTTTACTCCTTCATGCCTAAGTCAGAATATATCATTGTATGCTAAGTTAACCTATCGACGCCACGGGCGTGGTCCGATCGGAAGATAAATTGTAGTGTGTGTCGAACACTAGTTAGAACAATTGAAATAAAACGTGCATCAAATGCACGAGTCGCTATGGAACATTGGATATCACAAAGGCGAGCGCCTCGGTGTGCAAGCCACAAGAACATGTGATAACTGTATTCGATGAGTGCCTTAGTGCACGAGCCATTCCGTGCTTTCGTGCACAAGTTAGAAAGGCTAGCACATTGAAAGACAATAGGCGAGTGCCCTAGCATGCAAGCCACGAACATTGAACACTAAGACATAGAACATAAAAATATGGCTTCGATGCGTGCAGCAAGTGCACGACGTAAAGGAAAGATGATAAATGTGTCGAAACGTGCCTACATGCACAAAGATCATAAAAGATGCCTTCGTTGCAAAAGAATACAGTTGTGGCATGAATGTGACAGAACTGTCCGATGTGGCATTATGCCTCGAAAGGTGTTCGGGACCTTTGGGTCGTTCGGTTGACGAATATTGAGTTGAGGCATGATGCCATCGAATATTGAAACGAAGTATAAAATGTAAGAACATAGAAAGTAAATGAAAAAAATACGAGATGATAAAGTCTGAGTCTCGGACTCAAGACTATGCTTGGTTGTTTGAATAATAGTTCGTTGCATGGTCGAATGGAATGGACTTGAGATAATTGAGATAATAGCCCGTGCATGGGTGTTTCCTCGAACGGTTAAGTTTTGGGGCGCCCGAACCGTTTGGCCTAGGAGGGAACGTTGATCTTTGATAGGCGCACATTCGTAAAACGATTAGCGACTACTTAGCGAGATGTAAAAAGCTGCAAATGATGGTATGTAACAGTAGATCTCCGTAATTGGGATAGCCACCCACTACGAGAGGCGCCGGACTACCCAATTTGAGAAAGAAAAGAAAGAAAAAAAGAAAAAAAAGAGAGAAAAGAAAGAAAGAAAAGAAATGCCTTTAGTCCATTCCGGCGCGGATACGCCAACGACCTTCATATAGTTAAGGAATGATGGATTAAAAGTGCAGACATGTATGTGTCCTGCACACATAGATCCTGCATAAAGAGCACTTATAACATGACAAAGAAAGAATGGGGCGTATTCACCTTGCGTTAGTGCAAGGGCGAGTGCGTTGACTTGGTAAGAAGTCGCGCCATGAAACAAACACGAGATTGCTTGCCTGTTTGCCTATTCAATTCGAATAACATGCTTGCCATGATAACATGCTTTACGCTTTCGAATATGCCATGAAATCGACCCTAAGAAGAATATAACAAGATCATAAGCTAAGTTGCATGATTGAACATAAATAATAAAATGTCGGTTTAGAAAGTTGGTCTTTTCGTCAGTACATGCGAGGACGAACGTACTGATCCCCCACCAGCTTTTATGCAGGATGTAGGGAATGGATTGCTCGTGGTGAAGCTTCGCTTGAACGTGTTGAGGCTTGGAATGCCGAAGCGTATTGAAGCGTGCGATCGTATTGACGCTCGGACTTGCAACAGGATTGATGCAGCCGAGATATAGAAGGCATGATATATTGGAACGGTAAAAATCCTTTGTGGGCAAGAGAGAACCTGAGTGTTGTAGCCAATCTGGCATATATTGTTGGGCTATCGAAAGCCTTTGTAATCTCAGTTCGAATATCAATAAAGAGAATTGTTTCGTATACTCTGTTTTCCTTTCGTTGCTAATATAAATTCAAAGATAACCAATTGAGAACTTGTCATCTTGCCTTGCACGAGCGCAACTCTAGGCTCGTGCAGCATCACGCCCCCTACGAGGACGATGATTCGGATGATTTCTGTCACGACCCGCATCCACTGTGAGGGTACGAGTACGTAACAGCGTCCAGCCTACGCCGCAGTATCGACAGTAGAACGCTATTCTAGGTCACTATCTAACTAACAACTCACGCAATTATATAATGTACTTGTCAAAAATCTCAACTCCGAACGGAGGACAAGTATAGATATAATATAATCTCAATCACAGTCTAAGCATGATATGATAACAAAGAAGTTTATAACTAAGACTAAATACAATAATAAAACCAACTACTAAAAGAATATAATCTCCAACAATCTCAAAACAAACATGTCTCAACTTATTTACAATTCAAGTTCTAAAACATAAAAAACTAAAACAAAACAACTAGCTAGTCTCCCGATCACTCCTGAGTGTCGGGGCCAAAGGAAGCTAAGCCATTTCCTGGTCCATAGTAAGTAGGGTAAGTGTCCTCGGGGCATGCATCTGTAATATTTTCAACAGGTCCAGTCAGGACAGGAACGAGCACAATTCATCAAAAAAACCCAAGTAAATGACAGAGAACTATAAACCAGTTATAGACAGTTTTATTGATGAACATGGTAGTTTATATTCAGGTGATGGTACAGAGAAACAGATAAGATACAAGAAAATTAAAGTAACTAAAACAAGAGAAGAATCATGGCAATGAAGACTGTAATATAAATCTAGCTGAACTAGAGTAACATGATAAGTCCAGACAGTAAATGTAAACAAGTGTAAATCCTATGTAAATCCAGTACGGGACGAATCTAATACAAGATGAATCCAGTACAAGACGATTCTAGTCAGTGATCAAGAATCCAGGTGAGACCAGCTATAATCTAATAGTGTGTTTTAAAATACTGAGATCGACATGTAAACGGTTGTAGGTATTAAGCACATCTCTCACTGATCAGGCGAGAGATGGCTATGCTTCCAGTAGATTCCAGTAGGGAGATTCCAGATTTGGGGTATGTTTACATGTCTTACTCAATATTTCCCCGTCCCGCAATACAAATGAATCCAGTACAAGATACGAGAATCGATAAGAGTCCAGCCAAACACGATGATACTAGCAATGATTCCAGTAATGGAGGCCAGACAATATGGTAAGTGTGTCGCATACATGAATCCAGAAATATCCATACGTGTGGTAACAGAGAATCACATAAAACTAACTAGAACTGAAGTACAGTAATTGACAAATAAATGAGAGAACTATCAGAGAATGTACTCGCCTGATACTCTCAAAAGGGTAGTGTAATAACAGATGTCTGCACCGAAGTCACAATGTCCTAAATAGAGCAGTACAGGTTATAATGTGTTTATAATAAGACAAATGAAGTTTATGATACAATCTACATGATTTCTAGGTCAAACTAGGTCAAAGTCAACTCTAAGTCAAACTTGGTCAGCTGTCTAGGTCAAACTAGGTCTAAGTCAAACTTGGTCAACTCTGGGTCAACCCAAGTCAACATCTAGTCAAACTAGGTCAATTGGTTAACTGAAAGTCAAAGTCAACTATCTATGGTCAACTATAGCTATTAGTCAACATTGGTCGGCTATTTAGTTATTTAAGTCAACTTAAAGTCAAACTTAGACTATTGGGTCAAACTTAGTCAACTAAGATTATTCTAGGGTAAACTAACTCAAGACCTAACCATATCATATATCCTGAGCGTTCTCTACAAAGATATGTATACATACACTAGCCATTCACTCAAATCCTTACTAACCTATCCTTACATGACATTACCTACTAATCTTCCCTCAAGCATTAACCTAAATCCTACATTAACTAAACTCACAACCTCTAGCTCAAGCATAAACCAGCTCATAAATCCTATGTATCACATATCTATACCTATAAGAGTACAACATCAACTAATCCATATTACCCTATCTCATCTATCCACATAACCCTAGATCATATACATAAATCCTACTCAAGGCTAACCTATATAACTATATATATATATATATACATATATAATATCCCAGACCAACTTACACTATATACCATACATAGGATACCATCCCACTATCATAGCCCTCAACTTCAAATACCCATATAGATATTGTACCTCATATGCACCCAACATATCAGTATATAAGTACGATCCAAACTGGAATTGAAACAAGAGCAAAAAGGAGAATGCATATGGATAGATACTCCAAGAATCTGGGCTGCTCATCAATGAGCAGGGGGGTTTCCTCACTATGCAGTGATGCAAGACAGGATAGAGAGAGTGTGTGTGTGTGTGTATAAATGAAACTGTTCTCAGGATTACCAAACAGTGTATGAAAACAGTGTTCATGTGTCTAGTGTTCACAGGTTTTAGGGTGTCAAAGTCAGTGTCAGGTTGAGAGTGTAACCATGTGTATTTATACTCAGTAATCCAGTGAATACTTACAAGCAAAACCTCAGTTATTCAGTGAATTCATTTCAATTTCAGTTAACATAATCCATATCAGGAAATATACATATAGGTATATATATGTTCAGTTGGACATTGCATTAACTGTAATGCATATGGAATTAATTCTCGAAATGTGATGATATATGCACATACAACTCAAATCAAATATCCCAATGATCCCACATAAACACATGTTTAAACACTATCAAATTGTCATTAATTAGCAATTTTCATTATCATTTTAAAACTCAGAAATGCTCTTCAGTGAATCACAGTATCAGAAAATTTGGTAAACCCTAAATCAATCATTCGAAATCCATACAAAAGCCAAATTAGTGTGTGGTAATGATTCGTGCACATGTATTTGTGTCACACAAGTTGTCTCGTGTCCATACAATAGGACACGAGGTGTCCAAATTTGAAGTGGGACAAAATCAAAAAATTACATCAGCGCGGCCTCGTGCAGCTAGGACACAGCCTCGTACACACGACACGTGATACGGCAAGCCACGTGCACGTGTCCCTAGGTTTGCCAGGACTAGGAGAACATGTCTAGGTGTCTGTTCCGTGTCCACGTGAATCGGGTCACGTGTACGAGACACGTATCGGGACGTGTCTGTGCGCGTGTGTGCGCGTGTACAAATCCAGTACGGGTGGGATTTTGCCCAATCTGCTCGATAAAATCATCTCAAATTTTGTGTGCACAGTGTCAGTGATTGCCCGCACGTGTCCACCAAAAATTATGACCTGAGTCGCCGTGTCATGTCCTGTGTCAACCCCGAGCAGCAGGGCAGCGCACCGGGGCCTCGTGCGTGCGTGTGTGTCCCAATTTGGACACGAGGGTGCACAGAATTCAACTCAGTCAAGCAGGATTGTAATCCACACATAAAGAGCTAAAATATTATTCAATTAGTTTTGAAAATAAGCAAGATTTAATCTACTCAAGCATTTCATCGAACACTTAGCAATACACATAGACACGTGTCCGATACGGATACCAAACGGACACGGTTTCCTACCAAACTTGAGGGACAGCTAGGGGACACCTAGACCTAGCCTAATATGCAAAGAAATCAGAATAAAAATGAAATTTGAAGGATTTTACCTATAGGTGCAAATGATCAAGAAAAGTTCCAAATCGATTGATTCCCGATGCTAGCAAAATTCTCCAAATTGCACTCAACTGAAATTACTCTCCATGAATATCAAATAGAGGGTGATTAGAATCTATTGCAAAAGATTTGGATGAAAAAGGAATTAAAATGGAATTAATAGGAATTAGGAAAGATGGAGATTTACCTTTCCTTTCTCTACGTGTTGGAATGATACAAAGGAGGCAAGAACTAAATAAGGAGAATATTTATAGGGAGGGGAGCCCTAGTGGCTGGTCACATATGGCTAAAATTAGGGTTAGGGTTCAAGTCATGGGCCATGGGCCAAGTTTCATAAGTCATGGAATTAAATCCTTAAGTCATAAGTCATGAACCTATTCATTAATCCTCCTATTCAAACTAGTTCCTAAATAACTAAAATAAGGTTGACTTAAGTTAGACTAGGGTCTCACCATGCTAACTAAGTCACCATAGCTAGGGTTAGCTTCTAGGTTAGTCTCTTAAGTCACAACTAGTCAAAGTCAAAATAACAATCACCAATCCAATAAATCATAAAATAATTCAAAGATGCCAAATGACCAAAATACCCTCATGCTCAAAAGTAAAAATAATCATCCTAATGACATGGTTAGGCTCTAGGTCAGACAGTCTCTCGGGTTTCACTAGCAGCACATCAAAATCATAAGTCATGACTTAAAACAAATTTAAATTGATTAAAAAATCACCAAAAATTATATTGTGATATAAATATCAATAAATAATAATATAATTTCAAAAGTTCAAAATTACTCTCATTCGGAAAACTGGGTGTTACAATTCCGTGTCGGGGCATGACAAATTGGTATCGGTGCTCTAGGCTCAATTTTCTCCGGACGTTTGCTTTATTTCAATTCCAAAGAGTTGCCCACCACAAATCGAAATCACTCTTGACTCTACTCGATGTCGCATTGGATGTTCCATACAATAAGTCTAATATAAAGTCGGGTAACGTTGCCGCAAGTACTTTGAATTTACTTGATGTTGCGGAGAAAGTCGTAAAACGTTTCGTTGTATTGAATGCAACGAGCAGCAAAATGTTAGTTGCTGCAAGTGCAACAAATTGTGAAATACGATTTGAGATGCTGTTGTTGCAATGTAACATGTCGAATAAGAAATAAAATGATGCACGAAGTGCAATGGGTTGTGAATATTGGTTGCACCAATGCGGAAACTTAAATAATGCGTTGCAATGAAAGTGATAAGTCAATATCGAATGTGCTGAACGGATTTGAGCATTGGCTTTGAAAGTCGGTAATAAATTGTTGCACGAGGTGCAACAGATGTCGAAAATAAAATCGTTACACGAGATGCAATGAATGTCGGAAATAAGTCGTTGCACGATGTGCAACGCGTGTCGAAAGTAAATTATTGCACGTGGTACAACGCATATCAAAGTAATCGTTGCACGGAGTGCAAAGGAGATTGAAAATAAATCGTTGTACGAGATGCAACAGAAGGAACTAAAATCATAAATCGATAGAATGAATCGTTCGATTGCACACTGAACTTGTGTTGGCAAATAAAAATATTGGCCGAGTTGTGTGGAACTTAATTTAATCAAAGTTACGGTTGTGATCAAGCACGATCACTGCAAAAATCGTGAGTCGAAAGAGATTGTTGGTGCATACTTGTATAATACAAGGGAAATAACTTGATTTTTGAGTGGTATATGCCATACCACGTATGCGATGAATGACTCGATTCTGAGTGGTATATGGTATACCACTTGTGCGATGAATTGGATCGACGTATTGTGAGAATTGCGGAAGGTTTGTCCGTAATGGACGGAAGAATACCGAGACTCGATTGGAAATTTGTATGACGGTATGTTGATGCAAGTGTTCTTTGAAAACCGGTTAGGACGATAAGGTGAGATTCGTATCAATGAATGATACGTCGGACGGAAATTATAAGTCGGTCGGACGACCGAGACTAGCGAAACGATTATGCCTTGAAGCAATAATCGGATCGACGGGAAAGAAAAACTTGAACTTACAAATGAGTCGCACGACTTGCGATCTCGATAGAAATTTTGGGCGAGGCAAATTATAATCGGATCGCACGATGTACGACTTCGGTGAAGAGTTGGTTGATGCGGGTAAATAGTACCTAAGAGATAGTTGGTTACGTTACGACGAAACTCATTTGAGTACGACTGAAACACACAAAACCTTAGAGGGCGTGATCGTATAACTCGAGGGTTCGATGTTGGATAATCGAAAACTTGGTTACGCGATCAAGGCATAACGGAATGCAACGAATCGAGAAACGATTCGAGACGTACGGAAATATTTATGGAGAAATTGGACATATGCAATGCAAGTTGTCGACGTTGAAACAGAATCAAAGTTGACCCTTACGCTATCGAAATTGATACGACGTATCGAGATCGATACATAAGGAAATGTTAGCACGATGTGAGAACACAAAATGGAATGTGCCTCGCGCTATCAGAAATTTTTGTAAATAATAATACGAGAATGAATGAACTGGTTGATCATGAACTTTGTGATTGATCAAGATGAGACTATAAGTCATCGACGATTGCTCGATGCGTATAGCATCTCGTGTGCCGACCCGCAAATAAGATAGACTTGAACTCAATGCAAGTAGATGCATCGTAAATAGTAGAAATCATCGAAGGTAGTGCATGACTTTACTCGGAGGATAGTTGCGCATCAGTTGCGCCGATAGAAATAGTTTTGTCCAAAATTGGGTAGTCGCATAGAAATCGTCGGAACGTGATTTAGCTCCAAAATATGATATAGCATGGTTCGTAGTAAACTGTCCTTCGTTAATGATCCACAATTATCGAGCGTAGCTTCGGGGCAGCTGACCCTAGAAGACTTGACCGCCAAATCAAATTGAATGTTGCAGACCGTAAGAGGACCTATGTGATATCGTATACGAAATTGTATCGATAATAAATATAATGTGGTGCATGATGACGATAAGTCTAGGCGATCGAAAATTGTTGGAACAACTTTCGATTGAGAATGATGTAGCTAATTTTTGAGTATTCGTCGGATACGTCAAGGTGAAGCAGATTCAGATCGATCCAGGGTCTTCCCTCAACATCATCCCAAAGACGCTACTCTCAACACTGGGGATCCCAATGTACCGTCTGGCACCTTCCAACACCACAATCAACGGTTTTAATGCCAGCAAAAGTGAACCGCTGGAAAAAATACGGCTGAAATTTTATATCGGTAACCTCCGAACCGAGGTGACTTGCTATGTCGTGGACGCTGACGTCAACTACAACCTCCTATTGGGTCGTCCGTGGCTGCATGAGTACATGGTGGTGCCATCTACACTCCACCAATGTATGAAGTATGTGTCCACCAACGACATCATCCGGACAGAGTTTGCGGACATTGACCCTTTCAAGGGGGTCGAAGCCTATTTCACTGATTCGACCCTGTACAAGTCGCCCGACGAAGGGGAAGCCAATGATGTTGACGATGAAGCAGAAATGGCAGTAGAGCCGGACATCGAGCCAGAGATGATTCCCGACACTCTTTTGAAAATTTGACTCAAAGGGAAACTGCCTCAGATGCTGCCTCCCATGACCATCAAGCTACCTGAAAAAGCACTAACTTCTCTAGGTAGAACACCTACTGAAGCTCCCTTGAAGATACGGCTTAAGGGAAAGCCGCCTCAAACATCGGCTCCCCTTACGGCAAAACTACAGGGGAAGGCACCTGTCATCGAAGGCGCAGTCGAGGCACCCCTGAAGGTGCGTCTCAAAGGCAAGCCTCCGCAATCATACAAGCTGCCGGAGAAGGCTCACATAGCCCTCTCGAACCCCAAGGTCAAAGCTGCGGTGGACTCTCCCGAACCAACTCTAGTACTCACAGATGAAGATCTAGGGGAATACATATCTGCTGATGTAGATGCACCCTCTCTGGACAATATAATCCCGCGGGATAAAATCTCACGTTTCATCAATAATAGAGTGTCTTTTAATTATTCTAGTCTTCCACATTGGAATGCCATGTATACATTAGATAACGCTCTACGGTCATTTCAAACCAAATAATGACTGTCAATCATGTAAATCGAGTAGTCCCGTCCCAATGGGTCTGTTTTATAGTCCCACCGTGGAATCGAGACGAAGAATCCATCATCTTCGATAAAGTCGAGCGTCATCAAGACCTTCCGCCACTCGAGCAAGAACCAGATACCGGCAGAATACAAGTCTATCGATACACGGACAAGGCAAAGTACCTCATCCAAAAGATGGGTTACGATCTGAAAAGCAACAAAGGCCTGAACTACGGCAAAGACCGACGTCTTCCTCTCCGGCTTCCAACACCTAAAGGAAAGCCGCATGATTACTATCATCGAACTCGACGGGGGGTAGGCTATGTAACGCCATCGGCAACTCCAGAGAGTTCGGAGGCGGAAGAAGTTAAACATTCTCATTCGTCCAAAGCATCAACTTGGGATTCCGATACCAGTATCGGCTCAGTCTTCAAGAAGGTGCTATCAGTCAACATGGTATCTGCACAATCTCAAGAAGATGAAGACGAAGAACAAATGCCAGAATTCTTCGAGGAAGAACCTTGGGCTCAACGCCTAGGAGCGCAGTGGGAGTCTCGTTTTGAATTACGCGAACCCCGTACCGAAGACGAAGTCGAGCAGATCGACCTTGGAGATGGATCTTCTTCCAAACCCATCTTCGTCAGCAAGAGTCTAAAGGGACCAGACCGGGAATCTTTAATCCAACTGGCTAAAGATTATATCGACGTCTTCGCTTGGAGCTATGAAGATATATCGAGACTTGATCCTCAGATCGCGATGCATAGGCTTAATATCTTACCTGTTGCCAAGCCTTTAAAGCAACAACAACGACGTTTTCGCCCTGACATCATGAACACTATCGATCAAGAAGTGGACAAACTCCTGACCAGCGGGTTTATCCGTGAAGAACAACACCCGGATTGGGTGGCCAACATCGTCCCTGTCACAAAAAAGAATGGGAAGATACGGGTCTGTATCGACTTCAGAGATCTCAATGCTGCTTGCCCGAAAGACAAATTCTTGCTTTCGATCACTGATGTGATGATCGACAATATATGTGGCTTCGAACGTATATCTTTCATGGACGGGTATTCGAGCTACAACCAGATCAAGATGTTTTCCGATGACACAAAACACACGTCGTTCAGGACGCCGAAAGGGGTTTTCTGCTAATAGTGATGCCCTTCGGCTTGAAGAACGCTGGTGCTACATACCAACGAGCTATGAGTACCATCTTCCGTCAATATCTTCGCAAAATAGTCGAATGCTATGTTGATGATATCGCTGTCAAGAGCCGTCTCAAAGGTGATCACCTACAAGACCTAAAGACAGTCTTCGATCTCATGCAAGCGCATCAACTCAAGATGAACCACGCTAAATCCTTCCTTGGGGTTTCTAGCAGAAAGTTCCTGGGCTTCATTATCACGACGAAAGGCATTCATGTCGATCCCGAGAAGACCAAGGCCATCCTTGACATGGACCCTCCGAAGAATCTCCGAGAACTTCGAGGCCTGCAAGGACGTCTTGTATATATTCAAAGGTTTATAGCAAACCTTTCCAGAAAATATCAACCCTTCACCCAGCTCATGAAGAAGGGAGTCTCTTACGTCTGGACAGAGGAATGCCAGAAAGCTTTCGATGATATCAAGGCTTACTTGACGAGCCCGCCAGTCCTGGTGGCACCCGTCGCAGACAAACCACTTCTCCTCTATGTCCGTGCCATGGATCATTCCCTCGGTGCTTTGCTGGCTCAGAACAGCGATGCGGGCTATGAGCAAGCTATCTACTACCTCAGTAGGATACTGATCGGGGCCAAACACCGGTACAACCCCGTAGAAAAGGAGTGTCTGGCTTTGGTGTTCGCCATCCAGAAGACTCGCCATTATGTCTCGGGCCAGACAATTCATGTCATCTCCCGAGTCAATCCGCTCAGGGTTCTCATGACAAAGCCAGTATCATTGAACTCCCGACTAGCTACATGGGCGATCCTATTGACGCCGTACAACATGGTGTTCATCCCACAAAAAGTCGTCAAGGGTCAAGCTCTGGCTGACTTTTTAGCTGCACACCCCATCCCAGAGTCCTCCAGACTCTATGAAGATATCCCGGATGAGGTTCAAGAATCAAACGTCACCGAAGAAAGCTCCATCTGGCGGATGTTTTTCGATGGCGCTTCAAGAACAGGCCCCAAAGGCCAAATCATCGCAGGAGTGGGGGTAGTCTTAGTCTCCTCCGATCAGCTGGTCATCCAGCGTGCTTACTTCCTTTTGAAGCCGTGCTCCAACAATGTTGCCGAGTACAACGCTCTCATCATGGGACTCCAGCTGGCGCAACAGCTGGAGGTGGATCATCTGGAAGCCTATGGCGACTCAAAACTCGTCGTTAACCAGATCAGAGGGCAATACGAAGTTCGCCATGAAAATCTGGTTCCTTACCATGAAGTGGCATTGAACATTATTTTAACCTTCACCAATTTCTTCATAGAACACGTACCCCAGTTACAAAACCTAGATGCTGACGCTCTGGCTGGCCTCGCAGCCTCGTTGGCAGCACCCCTCGGGACTTAGCACTACGTCACGGTAGTTGGTCGAGACTTGGTCTGTCCTAAAAACAACTTGTCCTCACAAATGGCCGATGCCATGTCAACAAGTGCTGGTATTAATGTCCGAGACTGGAGGTTCCCATTCATCGACTTCGCTGTCAACGAAATTCTCCCACAAGACCCGAAAGAAGCCGTCTCAGTCAGGAGGCGTTCCCTTCGATTCTATTATGATACAGCTACTAAAATGCTGTACCGACGCTCCTACGATGGACTTCTCCTTCGATGCTTGTCCAACGAAGAAGCAGCCGAAGCCCTTCGAGAAGCTCATGATGGAACTTACGGGGCTCATCAACCTGGGCCTAAGTTGTAGGATCGACTGCGATGTATGGGTTACTACTGGCCGACCATGGCAGTCGACGCTGCCGACTATGCTAAGAAGTGCCATGCTTGTCAGCTTCATGCCGACTTCATCTATACACCATCGGAACCACTACATCCTACGGTCGTCTCTTGGCCCTTTGAAGCTTGGGGCATGGACATTGTGGGACCTATCACCCCTCCTTCATCGAGGGGACACCGCTTCATCCTAGCCATCATCGACTGCTTCTCCAAATGGGAAGAAGCAGTTCCGCTGATGGAAGTGAAGAGCTCTAGGGTGATCAGCTTCATTAAGCACCATGCCATCTACCGTTTCGGGGTACCCCGAAGGATTATCCACGATAACGGTCCACAGTTCATCAGCCATGTTTTCAGCAGATTATGTGACAAAAATCGCATTCATAGCGTGGCATTGACCGCCTACAATTCGGCAGTAAACGGATTGGCCGAGGCGTTTAACAAGACTATCATCAAGCTACTCAAAAAGGTCGTGTCATCCAATAAATACGACTGGGACAAAAAGCTCGGTGAATGCCTTTGGGCCTACCGTACAACGGTACGGACCCCGACGGGCAACACACCATTCTCTTTGGTCTATGAGAGCGAAGCGGTACTGTCTCTCGAGATCCAGATACCCTCACTCCGTGTAGCGATCACAAATCAACTCACAGAAGAAGACAATCAACGTCGCCGTCTGCGAGAATTGGAAGCACTTGACGAAAAATGTCTCTTAGCTCAACAACGCATCGAACTCTATCAAGCCCGTATATCACAGGCTTTCAACAAGAAGGTCAAGCAGAGGACTTTCCAAGTAGGCGACCTGGTTCTGGCAGTCAGGAGGCCGATGGTGTTGACTCACAAGACACCAGGAAAGTTTGAGCCCAAGTGGGAGGGACCTTTCATTATAGAGACGGTATACTCAAACGGTGCTTACCGCCTCGCCAAACCCAATGGGGACTTGTTCATGATGCCCATCAACGGCAAGTTCCTAAAGAAGTACTACTCTTGACATCCTTCAGACATGTACTTCTATCTCTACCCAATAAGGAAGTCTGTGGACCCAATTATCAGGGCTCACGTACACATCCCTTCCACAAAATCTTACGCTTCCGGAACCCAGCTGTTCCGTGGCGTTCTATCCTCAGTAGAAGAACAACCACGTCCACATTACCTCTGAGTTGCCCTTCTACGCTCTGCAAAGCATAATCTGACACCATGAAGGATTATGCTGCTTATCATGTTTACCACGTCCATATAACCTCTGAGTAAACATTCCGTACAGACAATCCCTGCGTTGTCGTACATTGATCGCAGAACTTCCACGTCCATATTACCTCTGAGTAGTTCTGCGTATCTCCCCAGAGTCACTCCTACCACGTCCATAATACCTCTGAGTAGGAAGATTCCGACATTTGAACCCCATATTTACCACGTCCACATTACCTCTGAGCAAATATGTGGGTTCTCCCAAACTTATTATCTGTACCTAAAAACCAAGGTGCACAAAAGATAATAGGTCCATACAAATCATCAAGTTCATGATAGCAAGAATGAACACACCACAAAACTCTTTATTCTTTATTTAAAAGTAAAGGATTATATCCCCAGCAGGGGTTGCAAATTATATAAAATAATAAAAAATGGAGAGGCTACAATCTCTAAGCATCACCGGGATCGGCTGAAAGCTCTTCGATCCGACGCTTCAAGTCTTCCGCCCAAGTCTCTGTAGTCGCCAGAACTCGGCGTTCGGCTTCTTGACGCATCATTTCTATGGCCTCAGGGGAAGTGTCATCCTCATACTTCTCGTCCAGCTATTGCCACTGCTGGGCCAAGGAAAGAGCTTGGCGGGTGAAAGCTGCTTCCTCCTCCTTAGATGCTACATGTTCAGCCTGGACTCGCTCAGCATCTAACAAGAGTTGGGCCCGCTGGTCTTCAAGGAGGCGAATCTTGGCATTTACTTTCGCTATACTAGCATCCAACACAGCTCACAACTCCACCTTCTCCTGCGTTGACTGAGATAGTCTCTCCACCGCAGCCTCAGCTTCGGCCACCTCACGTTTCCAGACAGCCACAGTAACCTGATAAGATGACTCAGTTTTAGCGATCAACTTCTCCTTTTCTGCTTCTATCAGGGCGGAGAGATCATTTCGCTGGATACTCTGAAACTCGGAAAGCAGCTGGTCGAGCTCGGCCACCGATCGCTCCAGAATCTCGGCCATATGATCATGGCCCTGGTGGGAACGTATCATACCAATGTGAGGGAGCGCCATGGTTTTTGCCATCGTGAAACTCCCATTGGCATTCATCACTGCCGATACGCCCCTCTACAGCATCTTGTACACCGCCTCAATGATAAACTTCACGTACTCATCCACATCTGCCAGCACTTGCGACGTCATAGCAGGAGTTAGAGGAGCTGCTCTAGACGGCGGACCTGCAGATGACCCACCGACCTCAATCTGCGAGGCCGGAATCTTAACTTTTGCGGACCCTCCCTCGTCAGAGAATTAAACTCCGCTACTAGCCCGAGGTGCCAAGAGGGCAGAAGGAGCTAAGTGGGGTGTCGATATTGTTCTCCAAGTCGAAGAAGCAACAGAGGGTTCCTGCACCAGCAGGTCCTTGTCCTTTCCCGTCTCGGAGGGACCACCAACATCCGGAGTTGCTTTCTCTACCTCTGAGGCACGATCTGTAACCAGCCCAGGATCTTCCTCCTCTGGCGAGCTAGCGGGATCAGCACCCGTCTCCTGGCCGGACACTTCCTCTAGGGTCGGGCTTGGCATACGAGTCTCCCCTCCCTGATCAAATCCCTCCTCGGGATTAAAGTTTGCTGCTACCTCAGGGGCGACAGCCAGCTCGGCTTCTACAGCTGGATCCGGGGTAGGGCTCGGCAATGAAATAGCCGACCTTTCTTCATCATGACGAGGGGAGGAATCAATCCTCTCCTCTGTTTCAATCACACCTGCTGTCCCTACGGCAGGCTCATCAACATCTGGAGGAACGTCATCAGAAGAAGACGAACTCCACTCTTCCTTCTCTTTCGGAGGCACAACTTCTACTGGGACCTCGACATCAGAGATCTCTACATCAGCTTGGACTATCCTGGGGACGACTGCACCTTCAGCTTCCCCCTCAATACCATCTGGAGACACCAAAGTCCCCACACAAACGGTATCATCAACACTCTCCTCCCTGGGAGATGCGGTAATCGGAGGAACACGCTCGTCAGAAGAGCTCGCTACCTCCTTCGGTTTAACCAAACCTAATTTCGAAGCTCGGGACTTCTTCTTCGGCACCGTCTACAAAAAGGAGACATGAGTCACAAAAATCAAAGAGTAAAACCAGACTATATGGACGTCTTTACCTCTACGGGAGCCGATCCTATTGCTACGACAGGTGCCACCTCCGGAGCTCCTGCCTTCGGAGTCGTAGCTTTCCTTGGTCTCTTCGGCACAGACGAACCGACCTCCGTATCAGCCCGCCTCTTTCCAGCTGGGGTCTCTTCCTGATTACCCCCCGTTGAGGCTACAGCAACTGACCTATAACCCGCAACCTCTGGTGGGCGATATGATCGAGCCACCGCCAACATGTTGGTTGTTGCCTCTAGCTGTGTGCCAATGATGAAACTAGTTTCCCTGTCATACTCAGGGGACGTAGCGTTCATGGCACAATACAGCGTGACAGCCGAATACAAGATCTACGGCCGAGGATTGTGAACTGGCATGGTAAAACGGACTCCAGTGCATCCGGCATTATAATATTGCCAACCCCGGGCTCTAACCAGTAAACTCCTAATAAACCCCAGACTGTTACTGGAGTTCCTTAACATCAGCTGGGTATAGCCAAGATGACGTGCAAATCGGCTCGGCAGATATGGCTCTAGATAGTACTTGTTCTTGTTGCGGTAGACCAGATGGGAAGGCCGAATGCTCTGTAACCAGCAAATCCCCCATATCGGCAGGGCGATCGCATCCTCTCCAGAGTCTTCCAACTCTTGGTCTGCTTCGAAGTCTATGAAGATGGGGTTGATCTTGGTGATCTTCCACCCCTGAAGATAAGACAAGACCCTTCTACAAACAGGGACGCCAGTATGTAGCCACTTCCTTTTATAGAAGCGACGGATAAAGGCATCACCTACAACGTGATCGTCTTCAGGCCCGGGGCTCATCACGTTCGGATGATGCAGAATCAGCCATCCCATCAGATAATGGAATGGTAGCTCAGCCCGGAGAAAGTTGTCGTTCCTATCCCTCCCATGGATCACATCGTCAGCAAAAGTCCTCAAACCCCGCAACAGGTTACACACCATCGCGGGAAGGAGGGCCAGAGGGTGACCAAAAACCAGCTTTACCGCTGGCAAGATGAGATTTCTGCTCACTCTTTCTACAGATCCAGAGCCGCCCGAGAACACATAGTCCCGGAGCCATATCATCAAGTATACGGCTAACACGGCCCTGGGAGACATCCGGTGTACGCAATGCCAGAAGCAACTGTATACATTGGCGCCACTCTCGTTTGAACGAGGAACCTTTTCGTCTAGATGGCCCACTTCGGAGGTCACCTCCGCATGAGGCAGTCCCTGCGGATTCACAAACCGAATCTTGCAAGGGTCTGTCGAGTCCTGCTTGAAGATATAGTCCCTCCAAATAGTCACATGGGGCTGCGACCCACCCCTATCCTTCCGTTGTAGCAGATAATGGTGGCTCACCACCTCCTTGAAAACAGCCATCATCTCCTTATCCTTTTCTTCTAGGACTTGGATCTCTTCATTCGTTGGGAAATATTCCTCGTACGGTTCCGAACCCCAGGGAAGTTTGGAAACCACATACATCTCGTGCAGAGCCAACTCCAGCTCCCCCACTGGAGTAAAGAAGGTGTCAGTCTGGGAGTTGAACATCTCCAGGAGCGCAAGGAACATGGGCTTGTTGAATCGTTGGCCCCCTGCGTGGCACGAAGAGCGGCAGTTAGCCCAATCGCTTTGCGCTCAGTTTTGAACTTTGACAGAACCCAGAGGGTCAACTCATCCCACTTCAACACGTGATGGCACCACCCTTCAACTCGAAAACCTCCTTTCGGATACGTGATCTGCGATGTCAGCATCCGACTTGCAAAAGTTGAAGCCCTAAAGGCAAAGGTATCAGGAGGAACGATACTGTAGAGGCTCCCAGGGCACAAAGTTCGGCAACTGAACGAGGCTCCGGCTCGCAAGGCGGCCAAGGTATCCCTCTGATTCGAAGTAACATCAATACGAAGGGTACCTCCTACTGCCCCTCCTTGAGAAGAAGTAAGCTCCCATGGTATCCTCCTTTTGGAAGACAAACGGCAGAAAGCCATCAGCGGCAATTGACGCTCAGACTACCGCATGTACAGGGCTACGCCCTTCGCCGAGAAGAACCAGTCCTCTTTAATGTTCAATATCTTTGCCTCAGTAGAGGTCAACCGATCACTAAACAGAAAGGCATGCTTCAAAAATGTCACGTTCTCGAATTCAGCTGATTTTAGTCTGCTACTCTCCATCATGTTCTGGAGAAAAATGGGCGACTGATCCCAGATTTGCAACATCCTCTCGGGAGGCTGGTCCTGCATAATTACAGCCCTCGCTGGATTAACAATCTCCTCATTGAAGTCAATCCCCATTTGACAGATGGAAGCATCCAAAAGGACTTCGTTCGAAAAAGGGATTGTCATTGACACTGACACAAAACAAAAGTCAGGCAACAAGAAGAGAAAGAGGCTTAAGAGAAGGACGAAACATTGGGGGCACGTTTAAAGCTTCTGCGCCTCATCAGGGCCCAAAAAGGCCCATATGCATTGAGGCCTCGACGCATAATCAGGACAGAAGTCTATGTGCGTCAGCGGGATAGCCTCGACGCATAATCAGGACAGAAGTCCATGCGCGTCAGCATGATAGCCTCGGCGCATAATCATGATAGAAGTCCATGCGCGTCAGCGGGATAGCCTCGGCGCATAATCAGGACAGAAGTCCATACGCGTCAGCAGTAAAGCCTCGACGCATAATCAGGACAGAAGTCCATGCGCGTCAGCGGGATAGCCTCGGTACATAATTAGGACAAAAGTCCATGCGCGTTGGCAACAAAGAGTTAGGGCACAACAACAGGGTGCAACTCATCCGTGTGTGCACCGAACTCGTCTAAAAATGTCAAGAAGCACTCACCGATCACCACTGGCCGGACGTCGACGGGAGCCGCAGCAACGACGGAAGAATCCTCCTCATCGAACTCCACGGGCTCTTTTCCTTTGCTTCGTCCTCGGCCAACACCACCGCGAGGAGTTTCGGTAGCCATTTCGAGAAAAGGAGATTAGGGTTTTTTTGGAAGAAAAAACTCTAAAGAAGAAGACAGCAAAGAGAGGAAGAACTCCCTCTTTCTCTATCAGACGCCTATTTATAGGCTTGGGTGACGTCAACCGCCGTTTAGGGTTCTGTGAAGTGATAACCGTGGATAATCCAAAAGATTATCATTAAATCTTTTTTATTTATCTCGAAACGTTATCATTTGGGTATTTAAAACTGGAAGAAGCATGTGCCCCAGAACAGTTATGTGCCCCAGACAGTCATGCCCCCCAGAGAAGATACCACCTTGCTTCTTATTCAAAGTATTCCAAAACTTGACGAAAAGTTTTGAAAACTTTGAAGGGATCTTGTAGAAGCATGGAATTTCAGGAACAGAAATCCTATGCGCCTAACATTACATGCGCCAGGGAGCTCAGATGAAGTACTTGGCACAAGCAAACAGCAAAAGCATAGACATTAAAAGAAGATTTTTTATTTCATATAAAAGTCTGTTACATTTCTAAAAAAAAGGCTTTACAAAGAAGAATTTCTACAAAGAAAAGACCCTAAGTCTACAGCTAGGCGCAACAACCGCCATGCGCTCTCGGTCAGGCGCGTATCTTCAGCGTCTCAGTCAGGCGCGTCTCTTCAGCGTCTCAGTCAGGCGCATCTCTTCAGCGTCTCAGTCAGGCGCATCTCTTCAGCAGCTCAGTTATGTGCATCCCTTCCGCGTCTCAGTCATGCGCATCATGAAGTCTCAGCATATGCGCTCCACTTCGACCCGATCGGGTGCTTCGACTAATGAAGCATTTATTGAGCAAGGGTGGGAGATCAACCCCACCCTAGCGGGAGGAAGAGCTCTCCAAAGGAAGAGGAGAGCACAGCAATCGATCCGCGACAAAAGGAGGCTTTCAATACAACCAGAATGGACAACACCCACTCTAGCAGGAGGATGAGCTCTCCCAAAGCCCAAGAAAGATGATCGGGGCACCACAATTCCAATCTGTGGCTCTTCCAGCATAACGAAGACGAGGCTCGAGCATCCCGATCTTCGGATACAACATGCACCTTCTGCCTGCCTCAGAAGCCCTCGACTCCGACTTTCGGATGTAACAGTCACCTTCAAGTGCACGAACGAAGATAAGTCGTCGCATCTTCACCCTCGAGAACATCTCGTCAACAGAATGTGCTCGAGCAAACATGTTCACTTCGGGAGGACGTGAGAGAACGAGAAGCAAACTCTCTCCTTGCCACTATTTATAGGCCGGGCAAATCAAACCCATGCGCCAAGTGGCGGGCTCTCCGAATCCCGTGCAATAAATTTGTATTTATGGTGATGAACCTGACGCTTCGAATTCGGCCAAGTCAAAAACGGCTATTTAAAGCACTCGAAGAACACAACAGTCGGACCAATAAAGGTACGTCATGCAAACGGATGCGTCGGCCAGACACCGCGCATCGTGCAGACGCGCCCATTCCAAAGTACCCCATAAGGATGCACCCAACAAAGCACAGATCCATGCGTCCTAATCAACATGGACCCATGCTCCTATTTCGGCTCGTCACCCATCAAGCAATTAATGCTCAAGTGACAGAGTTGGCAGCACGTCCTCCGAGGACTGAACACTTAGTAGCTTTTTCAGAAGACGAAGCGTCGCTGACATCAGCATCATCATTTACTTTCCTCCGGTGGTTACAAGCCACGTGGCCGCCCAACCATTTTGCATGCGCCTCCGCAGCCATGTGCCCAAATCTCTACATGCACCTCAAAAGCCATGCGCCTCAGATATTTTTCTGATCCCTAAAGACAGAGGTCAAGTCACTACTGAAGTCCCGTATGTGCCTCAAAAGCCATGCGCCCAGACTGGTTCGTGACTCCTAAAGGTTACAGGCCAAAGTCTACTCATGCGCCCAATCCTAGGCGCATCCTATCAGATTACTCTCCACCAAATTCGAGATCTTTGAGCTACGGATACGCGCCACGTGTCTTTTGACTCAGTTCAGCCGATAAAGGGGTACTAATCACCCAAGATCTCAGCAACCGAAAGATCTTTTCCATTGCTACGTGTCAGCTCTGTCGTAGCCCACAAATGCAACAAGAAGAGTTCAACTCCTCAATCCGAGCGTGCCGCCTATGCGCCTCCATCAGCAATTACCACATGGCATCCCCATAAACAGGTGCATCCTACATATGCGCGTATGAGCAGCCAACCTACTGCTTATAAATAGAAGGATCATTCCCTCTTACACACATACAGAGATATACAGAGACTGTCAGAGATCAAGACACACAGTCAACCAAAGCATCAGAGTTTACTCCCAGAGATCGAAAGAGACACTCAATGTCTTCTTCCTCTCCGTAAGCTCCAGCACCCAGAGTAACTCAAACCTTCAGAGAATCGAGAACCGTCGTCAGATCGTCAACGGAGTCAACGCATTACCACTCGCTCCATCGACACAGGGATCCAGATAAACAAAAGTATACTCCTAGGACTACATCTAAGTCCTACATTGTAATACTGTTCTGTTTGTAATTGAAATTTACAATCAAAAGATTTTAATGGCAAACACGAACCTTATTTTGAGTGGTATATTCTGTAATGCCCTGCTCCGTACGGTGTATTACGCTGAGACGTTGACTCAGCGAGTTGCGTTGACCGAATGAAATGTATCGATGCGAATCGATACGAGAGTTACGTTGTCCCGAGCAATGCATCGAACTAAGTCGATGCGAGGAGTTGTATTGTCCCAAAGAATGCATCGAGTTGAATCGATTCGAAGCACCGCATTGCCCCGAAGGATAAGTGCATTGAGACGGCTCGAAGATTCTAAGAAATCTAATCGACCAAGGCGCAAGTCTGAATCGAAGCAAGTATTAATTTTAGTTGGTTTTATGTGCAGGCTATACGTTGACGCTGAAATATTAGAGGTTGACATTTTGCCTTATTCAGTAAGGGATCCGCGAAACCAAATCGTCACCTTGCGACGGACTGAGGCATTGGCACGGTAAGCCAAATCGGACATATAATTCAATGAAGCACGAAGTGTTCGAATGGCTAAGTCAGGAGAGTTGGCCGTGCAACGAAGTTATAAAATCGAACGGCATCGGCTCGGCGAAACGATAAGGCGTATCAACTCAAGATGGGAGGATTGACTCTTCTTTTACTCCTTCATGCCTAAGTCAGAATATATCATTGTATGCTAAGTTAACCTATCGACGCCACGGGCGTGGTCCGATCGGAAAATAAATCGTAGTGTGTGTCGAACACTAGTTAGAATAATTGAAATGAAACGTGCATCAAATTCACGAGTCGCTATGAAACATTGGATATCGCAAAGGCGAGCGCCTCGGTGCGCAAGCCGCAAGAACATGGGATAACTGTATTCGGCGAGTGCCTTAGTACACGAGCCATTTTGTGCCTTCGTGCACGGGTTAGAAAGGCTAGCACATTGAAAGATAATTGGCGAGCGCCCTAGCGTACATGCCACGAACATTGAACACTAAGGCATAGAACATAGAAATATGATATTAATGCGTGCAGCAAGTGCACGACGCGAAGGAAAGATGATAAATTTGTCGAAATATGCCTACGTGCACAAAGATCATAAAAGATGGCTTCGTTGCGAAAGAATACAGTTGTGACATGAATGTGACAGAACTGTCAGATGTTGCATGATGCCTCGAAAGGTGTTCGGGACCTTCGGGTCGTTCGGTTGACGAATATTGAGTTGAAGCATGATGCCATCGAACATTGAAACGAAGTATAAAATATAAGAACATAAAAAGTAAATAGAAGAATTACGAGATGATAAAGTCCGAGTCTCGGACTCAAGACTATGCTTGATTGTTTGAATAATAGTACGTTGCATGGTCGAATGGAATGGACTTGAGATAATTGAGATAATAGCCCATACATGCGTGTTCCCTCGAACGGTTAAGTGCCGGGGCGCCGGAACCGTTTGGCCAAGGAGGGAACATTGATCTTTGATAGGCGTACATCCGTAATATGATTAGCGACCGCTTAGCGAGATGTAAAAAACTGCAAATGATGGTATACAGCGATAGATCTCCGTAATTGGGACAAAAACCCACTACGAGAGGCGCCGAGCTACCCAATTCGAGAAAGAAAAGAAAGAAAGAAAGAAAGAAAGAAAGAAAGAAAGAAAGAAAAGAAAGATAGAAAAGAAAGAAAGAAAACAAACGCCTTTAGTCCATTCCGGCGTGGATACGCCAACGACCTTCATATAGTTAAGGAACGATGGGTTGAAAGTGCAGGCACGTATGTGTCTTGCACACATAGATCCTGCATAGAGAGCACTTATAACATGACAGGGAAAGAAAAGAAAGAGAGAAAAGAAAGAAAGAGAGAAAAGAAAGAAAGAAAAGAAACGCCTTTAGTCCATTCCGGCGTGGATACGCCAACGACCTTCATATAGTTAAGGACCCTAATTTTTGGGAACTATTTTTTATTATTTTATAGTATTTCTAATTATTATGTTATATTGTATATTTAAATATGATTATATATGTACTTTTTTGTGTCTTTGATTCTTGGAGCTCAAGACATGCCCATCTCTTGAAACATCCTTCATGAGTTTTGTAGTAGACATGATGACCTTCAACTTGATATATTATGTCCTACCCAAACTTGTCCCCTGGCATTCTTTTGACTTCGTACAACTTTGGGTCAATTTAGGCAATTAGATTATTTACCATAATTCCAGACCTGACTTCCCACGTGAGTTCGGGACTCGACATAGATCAAAACTATTCGACCCAATTATGGTTTTGACTCATTTTGAGCCTACGATGCACATGCTAAGAGTGTGCCACTCAATCGAGTCTCCATGTGCTATTTAATTGCGAATGGCACAAGAGACTTATTGGTTGACTCTTAGAGTTCGATTAAATTAGAAAATATATTTGGACCCTAACCTAGCCAACCCCACCTGGTAGGAAGCCATGTTAGGTTGCCATGATAGTATAATTATTATGGATTTATTTTGGGATGTTATACAGTCAATTAGATTTAAATACAATTTTGTGTATGTGATTATATTTATAATAGTCTAATATTATATTATATATATGGCCTTAGTTATGGTTAAGTTTGAGATACATATCGACTAGGAATTTTAGCACGGATAGTGTAGTCGTGTACTTTGACAAGTCTATTACCCATGGTAGGGAAGGCCGAACCATATGTGTGTTCTAACTAGGAAAACCAGGCCAAGTTGCGACTTAACCCCCACCGATGATTTATTTATTTAATTATTAGATTAATGACTTTCTAGGAGACCCGGTTGTACCAATTTAGCTCCGACTTGACCCGAACCAAATCCAAATCTAAATAGACATATATTACTCTCAAATACCTTCATGTTGATATATATTTTGTATATATATATTATTAATATTAATATGTTTTCAATTTTGGAAAGTTTTTATTTATAGAAAGTGTCTACGTGTAATCCTAGTTGGTATTAGTATATTTGACCCAAAGTCCAGTCCAGACCTATGTAGGCATGTTAGGCATTAATATATATTAATAACCATATATATTTAATATTTATTCAGATTTAGATTGTATTTATATTTAGAAATCTAACTAGTTCCATATTAGGAAACCCTCCATGCAAATCTTCTTTGTATTTTAATTAAATCTAAATTTAATATTTAAAACTTATATGGTTCTTATCTAATAGCAGCCCATAGATTTTAAATTAAGCCTCCTTCAATAATGACCATTGATTATAATATTTAAACAGATTATATTCTAAATTTAGCCTTATTGATAATCCTACTACTATCAAAATTATCTTATTCTAACATGTCCAATCTAATCATACTTAAATTAAATAATACATATCTATCTTAATTATATATATGAATATATGAGTATCTCATAATTCTTATATTAAAAAACATGCACATCTTCTCTTTTTCGTCCAAAAATATTTTCCAAATTCGCTAGAAAAGTCAGCCACGTTTTTTTACCCGACAAAGCAACTTAGAAGGGCCATATCTCCTAGCTCGGGACTCGAAATGCATCCCAATTTTTTTTGTTGGAAGCGTATCGAGGTAAGCTTTTTAAAAACATATTTTAATAACAAAATTCGTTCTATAGATTTCTGTAAAAAAATTTTAGTATTAGATTCTCGAAAAACAAACATGTTTTGATATTTTTGCGATTCCTGGAGATTCCGGAAACGAAAATGCGATCCGTTTAGTTTTTCGGAAAGCTGATACGAAGATCTATAGCATCTCCTTACTAAATAAATATAATAGGGACAATATTAATTATAATTAGATAATAGACTATTTTCAGCATCCAGAGATGTTTGTTTGGACCTTAGTTTCTTGGCAGCCGTTGTTCCACCTACTTTCCTGTCTGATCTTCGTCACTACAGTGCTCACGAGCCAGGCAAGTACACCTTGGCAAATTTTTCAGTATTTACATACAAATTCTATATTGTTATCTCTTTCCAGTTCTACTTCATATCTTTCAATCATGTTTATGTTACTTATACTTTCTTATTTTATGTGCACGTTCCTTATTGAGTCATCTTATGTCGTTATTGTTCTATACGAGTCTTATGACGATTTTGACTAGTCTTCTACCTTCGCCCTTGAGTTTTATTTGACATGTAGTCATGATTGATTGATTAGACTTTGTCCCTGATATCTCTAGATCGGGAGCGTCCAATGGCGTTACGGTATTAGAGACTTTTTATCGGCCTGTTATTCAATCTCTAGATCGGGAGCGTCCAATGGCGTTACGGTGTTAGAGACTTCTTATCGACTTGTTATCCCGTCTCTAGGACCGGGAGTGTCCCATGGCATTACGGTAGTAGAGACTCACCTTTTGTCTCGAGGTCGGGAGCGTCCCATGGCGTTACGATATTGAGATGTCTTATTGATCATTGTCTATTTTACATTTCTCTACTTCTTTCTGCATGTTATTTACTGTACAGTTGGCATGTATATTATGTGTCTTGCTAGAACTCTGAGGACCTGGTGATCTCTCCAGGTATTAGATGAAGGTATGGTACACCGATGGAGGATGATTGCTACACCGAGACTGCAGGTATATTTAGTTGATGTTTTATCTTTCTCTTTCGTAATTAGATTTTTTTCTATATTTGATTCTTGCTACATTATAGCCTAGTATTGTACAAGCTTCTATTTTCCTCTAGCTTATTCATGATAAATGTGTTATTGGGGATCTACTCTAACATATTTATCTATTCTAGAATCAGTGTATTATGGTCTGATAAGCCTTACTGCACTTGATTCATTATTGTTACCGATATTTAGTGGATTGAGATATAGTTAGTCTAGAATAACCAGACAACTTATACGTATTCGAGCTGGGCTGGAGTCCGCTCGATGCGTAGCTGGCATGTATACGTATCCTAATCCTACATATTTTGGGACTGGGCGTTACATATTTTTATGGTGGCCCATGCAGGTCCAGTTAGCCATTTCGGTTACGTCACTGTACCGAGCAGGCCTGCGACCTGATTAAACCCTTAGGAATCTCAATCCACAACTGCCTTGACAATTCTTTTAAAAATTTCTCTACCGCCCTTGAACTTCGTATTTGCTCTCGATTACTCTTTCTTTGCTTTCTCGTATCATTGCTTCTCGTCCCTTCCAATTTCGGAGTGACGAATAATCGTGCTATATAGGATTTATCAAAAATTCTTAAGTTATAGTGTAAGTTAGTTTGCTTATTGTATTGTGATTGCTTGATAGATAAGTAGGATTAGAGATGCCATATGCCATAGGACATCATGTGTTTGATGAGGTAGTTTAACCAAAGGTGGGTAGATGTCCTTAATATAGAAATAAATAGATGATCGTACTAGGTTACGCCCTTATGGTGACCACATGATCAAGAATAGAGTCGTAGTTTTAGTATAGAGATCGACCCTTTAAGAGATGAAACTAGACATAGCCTAACCCAACCCATTTACTATTATATCCTGTCAATTAAAAAATTAGGATTTGACAGATTAATAGGTATCACTTAACTTGGTTAGGTGAAGAGAGACTTATATGATTGTCATGATAAAATGGTTAGGAGGACAAGCCTTCAACATGATCGTTGCAAGACCGCTAGTACCAAAAGAGCGACTAGAGATAACCATATATAGCTTTACGAATGTTGCAAAACCAAATTGATTAGGATTGATTATTACTAGAGTTATTAGGATACACTGTAGTGACCTAGCGCATTCCTTAAACTATTCCTAGTTACACTAGCGCGGTTCTTTGTTAGTCAGTCTTATTTTAATTTCGAGGATGAAATTATTTCAAGGTGGGTAGAATGTAAGGACCCTATTTTTGGGAATTATTTTTTATTATTTTATAGTATTTCTAATTATTATGTTATATTGTATATTTAAATATGATTATATATGTACTTTTTCGTGTCTTTGATTCTTGGAGCTCAAAACATGTCCATCTCTTGAAACATCCTTCATGAGTTTTGTAGTAGACATGATGACCTTCAACTTGATATATTATGTCCTACCCAAATTTGTCCCCTGGCATTCTTTTGACTTCGTACAACTTTGGGTCAATTTAGGCAATTAGATTATTTACCATAATTTCAGACCTAACTTCCCACGTGAGTTCGGGACTCGACATAGATCAAAACTATTCGACCCAATTATGGTTTTGACTCATTTTGAGCCTACGACGCACATGCTAAGAGTGTGCCACTCAATCGAGTCTCCATGTGCTATTTAATTACGAATGGCACAAGAGACTTATTGGTTGACTCTTAGAGTTTGATTAAATTAGAAAATATATTTGGACCCTAACCTAGCCAACCCCACCTGGTAGGAAGCCATGTTAGGTTGCCATGACAGTATAATTATTATGGATTTATTTTGGAATGTTATACAGTTAATTAGATTTAAATACAATTTTGTGTATATGATTATATTTATAATAGTCTAATATTATATTATATATATATGGCCTTAGTTATGGTTAAGTTTGAGATACATATCGACTAGAAATTTTAGCATGGATAGTGTAGTCGTGTACTATGACTAGTCTATTACCCATGGTAGGGAAGGCCGAACCATAGGTGTGTTCTAACTAGAAAAACCAGGTCAAGTTGCGACTTAACCCCCAACGATGATTTATTTATTTAATTATTAGATTAATGACTTTCTAGGAGACCCGGTTGTACCAATTTAGCCCCGACTTGACCCGAACCAAATCCAAATCTAAATAGACATGTAGTACTCTCAAATACCTTCATGTTGATATATATTTTGTATATATATTTTATTAATATTAATATGTTTTTAATTTTGGAAAGTTTTTATTTATAGAAAGTGTCTACGTGTAATCCTAGTGTAATCCTAGTTGGTATTAGTATATTTGACCCAAAGTCTAACCCAAACCTATGTAGGCATGTTGGACATTAATATATATTAATAACCATATATATTTAATATTTATTCAGATTTAGATTGCATTTATATTTAGAAATCTAACTAGTTCCATATTAGGAAACCCTCCATGCAAATCTTCTTTGTATTTTAATTAAATCTAAATTTAATATTTAAAACTTATATGGTTCTAATCTAATAGCAGCACATAGATTTTAAATTAAGCCTCCTTCAATAATGACCATTGATTATAATATTTAAACAGATTATATTCTAAATTTAGCCTTATTGATAATCCTACTACTATCCAAATTATCTTATTCTAACATGTCCAATCTAATCATACTTAAATTAAATAATACATATTTGTCTTAATTATATATATATATATGAATATATGAGTATCTCATAATTCTTATATTAAAAATCATGCACACCTTCTCTTTTTCGTCCAAAAATATTTTCCAAATTCGCTAGAAAAGTCAGCTACGTTTTTTTACCCGACAAAGCAACTTAGAAGGGCCATATCTCCTAGATCGGAACTCGAAACACATCCCAGTTTTTTTTGTTGGAAGCGTATCGAGGTAAGCTTTTCAAAAATATATTTTAATAGACAAAATTCATTCTATAGATTTTTGTAAAAAAAATTTAGTATTAGATTCTCGAAAAACAAACATGTTTCGATATTTTCGCGATTCCTGGAGATTCCGGAAACGAAAATACGATCCGGTTGTTTTTCGGAAAGCTGATACGAAGATCTATATCATCTCCTAACTAAATAAATATAATAGGTATAATATTAATTATAATTAGATAATAGACTATTTTCAGCATCCAGAGATGTTTGTTTGGACCTTAGTTCCTCGGCAGCCGTTGTTCCACCTACTTTCCTGTCTGATCTTTGTCACTACAGTACTCACGAGCCAGGCAAGTACACCTTGCCAAACTTTACAGTATTTACATGCAAATTCTATATTGTTATCTCTTTCCAGTTCTACTTCATATCTTTCATTCATGTTTATGTTACTTATACTTTCTTATTTTATGTGCACGTTCCTTATTGAGTCATCTTATGTCATTATTGTTCTATACGAGTCTTGTGATGATTTTGACTAGTCTTATACCTTCGCCCTTGAGTTTTACTTGACCTGTAGTCATGATTGATTGATTAGACTTTATCCCTGATATCTCTAGATCGGGAGCGTCCAATGGCGTTACGGTGTTAGAGACTTTTTATCGACCTGTTATTCAATCTCTAGATCGGGAGCGTCCAATGGCGTTACGGTGTTAGAGACTTCTTATCGACTTGTTATTCCGTCTCTAGGACCGGAAGTGTCCCATGACATTACGGTAGTAGAGACTCACCTTTTGTCTCGAGGTCAGGAGCGTCCCATGGCGTTACGATATTGAGATGTCTTATTGATCATTGTCTATTTTACATTTCTCTACTTCTTTCTGCATGTTATTTACTGTACAGTTGGCATATATATTATGTGTCTTGCTAGTTCTCTGAGGACCTGGTGATCTCTCCAGGTATTAGATGAAGGTATGGTACACCGATGGAGGATGATTGCTACACCGAGACTGCAGGTATATTTAGTTGATGTTTTATCTTTCTCTTTCGTAATTAGATTTTGTCCTATATTTGATTCTTGCTACATTATAGCCTAGTCTTGTACAAGCTTCTATTTTCCTCTAGCTTGTTCATGATAAATGTGTTATTGAAGATTCACTCTAACATATTTATCTATTCTAGAATCAGTGTATTATGGTCTGATCAGCCTTACTGCACTTGATTCGTTATTGTTACCGATATTTAGTGGATTGAGATATAGTTAATCTAGAATAACCAGACAGCTTATACGTATTCGAGCTGGGCTGGAGTCCGCTCGATGCGTAGCTGGCATGTATACGTATCATAGTCCTACATATTTTGGGACTGGGGCGTTACATATTTTTGTTGTAAGCCCCCTGATTTTTTGGATTTTATTTTTAATTATTTTTAATTATTATTTTATTATTTTATATGGATATTTTAATTTATTAAAGTTAATGATGACTATGTTAGTAGTTTACCGTAGCTTTGATCTTGGAAGCACAACAAATATTGTTTTCTCAAATCCAGTTCTATATTTGAATTCTAGACTCGTCCACCTTCAGTTTGATATATCATGTCCCATCCAAATTTGCTTTTCAACATTCTTTTGACTTCGTGCAATTTCGGGCCAACTTAGGCCAATTTGAGCCATTGGCGTAATTTTAAGCCAACTTCCAATTTAATTTTTGGACTTGACATAGCTCGAAACCGTATAACCCAATATATGGTTTTAATCCATTTTTGAGTCTACAATGCATATGACTAGGGTGTACCATCTAATTGTGTTCTCATGTGCTACTTATTTGCAAATGGCACATGAGACTCATTAAATTAATTTTTGGGTCCAATTTGACTAGTAATGCTACTCGGACCCTAACCTAGTCAACCCTACTAGTTAGAGCCTAACTAGGAGTACCAAAACCAAGTATACATATATTTAAGAGAGTTTTAAGGATTAAATTGCAGCCATATGCAATATTTCCTTATATATTTGGCTTGGTCAAACATCTAACCAAAATAGGAAACCTATTAATAATAGTATGATTTGGAGAACCAAATCCTATCCAAACTAGATCAAACCAAAGCCCATGCACTAAATATATATATACCTATCAAACCCTAACCATCCCCCTCTCTCATAACCACCCACTACTCCACAAATCCCCCCCAAACCTAGCGGCCACCACTCCAAACCCGAAACCCTAGCCGACCCCCCTTTCTTCACAAAATATAATTTCTCCTCGATTTTTGTGCCAACCACAACCACTTGAATTTCTCTTTCAACATCCGCTTCCACCCTAGCAACTATAGGAGCAACCTTACGGCCGTTAGAGAGGTGCACGACGCGCTATTTGGACCGAAACTCCGTCGAATTGAAGTCTGAAACGTCACATCAGGTTAGTCGAATTATAGATGATGTTTCACCCACTTTTTCTCATATTTTTCTCCTCAACCCAAATATGAGAGTTACCTTTGTTTGTCTAGTCCAATCTCTGATCGCCGGGTCCCCTAGTTCCAAGCGGTTTGCCCGTGGCGTTGATTCTACGACAGGGTATCCAGAACTGACGAATTCTATTGCGGGCCACTTTTCGCCTATATAAGGTCAGTTTCTAACCTTTTAGTATTTTTATTCAGAATCTAGACGTCGATACCTTTCTGACGCATATCTGAAAGTTAGGTTTTGCATCCGTTTGCTATTTTTAAACATTTATGATATTTATCATGTCACCGAACTCCTAAAAATTCTGTTTTTCTTGTGTCCAAAAGTGCTAAAACTCCATGAATCCATATTAAAATTTATGTTGTGCAAGTTTTAACATTATAAATACTATTTGAACTAATTTCTGTAATTTTTACATAATTTATTATTTTTATTTTATCATTGTTTTGGAACTAAATTAATGGGTCGATTTGAGGAAGTCATATGTGGCATTGACATAAGACCACTTGTGAAAAGGTTTTCCTTTTGAAAATATAATTATAGCAATATATAAATATTTCTAGATAAATTTAATAATTTAAATATATAATTTTGTTATAATTGTAAAATATTTACGAGAGGATTTGGTACCTATATGTACTTATATAATAGATGTAGTGTCATAGCAACGTTATGATGACTAGGAGTCATAAATACTCATATAATTGATATATGGTATATTGAAATAGAATATTAAATATAGTGTATTATTATAGGTGAGCTTGGGAGGATCGACAAGGACACCGGAGTTGGACAGGCCTACCCGCAGACAGCAGTTACAGGCAAGCGTACCTTGCCATCGTTGTAGATTTTTCTTTTCTGTCTTGTTGTTTTTATTTAGCATTACATGACGTAGGACGTTGATACTTAGTGTCCGTTTATAGACAGGTGCCGATGTCATGGTAGTGACATTGAGTATTGACATTAGGCATTACGTACATACTGCTGTGTCCATTGACACAATTGACCACAGGATACCGACACATTCATGATGCGAGGTTTACATGACTATTCGTGGTATTGACCTCGTGTTAGCATTCTAGATTTCTTTATCAGTGTTGCTATTACTTTCGAGATGACTGTACAGACTTGACATTGCTAGATTCTAGACATGGAGATTGGGGAGAACTTGACTACAATATCAGACCTATTGTCGTGTGGCCTGTTGTTTAGTGACCTTTATCTCTGTAGCAGAGTAAGGGATTATCACTGTCGAGAATTGATTGTCCTTGGTGCCACGACACAGGTACTGGGGACAATACCCTGCTGAGGTGCTAGTGAGCCTTAGTGGAAGGGGTCTGGTATTCTAGAAAAGTATCTCACTTGCATAGCACATAGATGGATACAGTAGATTGCCTTAGTTCATATTTTTATTTATGTACCTTGGCATGTATATTATGCACCTTGCTAGTCCTCTAAGGACCTGGCTATTTTCCAAGCTTAGACGAAGCTGAAGACTACCCAGAGGTTTACGGTTCGGGAGCTGAGACCGGAGGCGTACCGGCACAGGAGGACGAGATAGTGCCAGAGGATTTTTCGTGATCATGTTATAATCATATTTAGTCTTGCTACATTATTTCCTTTTCTTTTCATTAGACTTGTAGTTGATTTGTACTTTCTTTCTATTTTTGTGGTTTCGGGATGTTTCACCTGCACAGACTTTATTACTTTTATTGCTGGATATTTGAGACACTTCATTATTTATTCTTGATCTCTTTGTGGACTCTGTGGATGTGATTAGATGTATATACCTGTGGACTGTGTTGTATTTCTGGGTGTTATCATGATTTACAGCTTAAGTTGTAAACCCCCAAATATTTTAAGATTTTATGTACATATTTTATAGTATTTATTTATTTGATTTAAATTTTTTTTTTAGAATTTTTATCTATTCTGGTAGCAAGATTTAGTGCTACACACTATATCTACATGGATAAATTTTTTTACAAGGTGCTGTGCTAAATAGTTCAGGAAAATACTTCTGCTATTTTGAAATTTTATTAGAAAAATTTACTATAATTATTTTTATTTTTACAAGATTTATTGATTACTAAAATAGTGGATATTTAATAAATAGTTATTTTTATACTAGTAGAAGCAGGTAAATGCCACAAGCTAATTAGCTAGTAGGTATGTTATTATTAAAAAGTTTTAGACAAATTTTTAGGAATTTAATTGTGAATTTTTGAGAATTTAATGCTAGCTTGATATATATATATATATATATATATATATATATATATATATATATATATATAAATATATATATATATATATATATATAGTTATAATTGTAAATGTTAATGTTTTAAAAAAAAAAAAAGACAAGTGGCCCGGCCCCCACACCCCAGCAAAGGGGGCGGGCCAGGCTATAATGCAAAGGAGTTGTATGCGTTTACAGAATAAAAAAAAAACCACTGTTTGAACCCGAGCCCAAAGGGGAGCCCGCAACCCGCGCGTGGGGAAGTCTCCCCAGGTGCAATCCGCGCCTATTTAAACCCTTTTTAGCGAACTTCAAACCCTAGATATACTCGACTAAGTATACGACGCCACCACCCCGACTAACCTCGACGTGCGTGCGCGCCACCCCGACGCCGCACGAGGTGCCGGAGTTCGTCGTGGCCACCTGGGACACATCGGACAGAGCACAGCGGACCCAACTGCGAGGTACCTACCTTTCCGAATCCTTTTCTTCTCGCATACTAAATCGTTTTTGATTCCGTTCAATCCTCTAGAAACCCTACATAACCATCTCGAATTTCCATCAAGTGGATTCAAATATTATTGCGCGACCAGTCTGAGAAATCGGCATAAAGTCGAAGAAAAACAGTCTGAAACGACTCCTAAAAACTAGTGCAATACCCTCCTTTGGAAGGCAAAATTTTGCCGACTCCTCGACTGTATTAAAAATTTGTTTGGCCAAGTTTGATAACAACATATACCATAAGGAAACCCAACTTGTATTTTTATTTTTACTTGATTAATCTGTTAGTAATTCACTTTCAAACTTTGGCGAAAAACTGTATTTTCAAAACTAGAAATTGAGAATTTTCTCCGATACGGCGTACGCCCTGACAAACCGGGCGACGTGGTCGCGCACTATACGCATCGAAAGATGCGCATGGACGTTGCCGATGTGTGGGAACTGACAGAACTCAGTTTCGTCGTGTGTGCGCGACGAAAACAGTCCGTATCCGTCAAGATACTCCCGTATCGCAAATTTACAAACTTTTTCCTAACTTCGTGTACAGTCGTCGATTTGAAACAAAACTTGCGCCAACAGGTCCGAATCAAAATTTTGGTCCAGTGTGCCAAGTTTGGTTCGATTCTGAGAAGGTCAAATCGGAACCCCTTTTTAGCGGGCCCGCGATCCACTCAAACGGGCGATTTTGTACACGGCTCATCGGAATCCAAAACTGGACATACCGTTGAGTTTCTCTCCTCAAACTGAATCCGTAGACATGTAGTTTGACGACTTAGAGACCATAGACTTTGGCACGTATTTCGGTGCAAAGCGGGTCCAACGGCGGACATCGTTTTGACCCGAAACTACGATTTTGCCCCTGTTCCAGAATTAGACTTTTGGACAGGCGTTTTCTAGGTATATCTTTTACACCAAGTACATTTTTGATGTTTGTTTCAGCATCCGGAGTTGTTTGGAGATTGTGACATTTCTTGACTGATATTGTGATTTTCGGGACTTGCCACTTTGCACCATCAGGCAAGATACCTTGCCACCTTACTCTGTGATTATTTTACTTTATTTTTTTGTTATTTATTTTCAGTTTCATATATATTACTCTATGTTTTTCATCACTGTGCGCCCAAGTCACACTTGGGTGCAAGCGACCATATCGGTCGTTTTATTTGCTTTAACATTATTTTTGCATTGACGTAGCTTAGTGACTACCCATTGATGGTGAGGTATTGGTATATCTCATATGGCCTTGACACGTACTTTACCATGTATTGTGAGTCTCATATAGGACACGTACTTGCGTAGTCGGCCGGCCACCGATACATATGAGGCGTGCGACGGATAGGAGTAACTGCCAATAGATTGCATGCTAGTAGACTTGGCAGTTACTAGAGGTACATATGAGTCATGGATGTGACTCTAATAGGCATTGGGTGGGAAAAACAGTTCCTTAACGTATGGGTTATATATGCTCTGTCCTGATTGCCGGTTATCTCCAGTGGGAGGTACGGTCCTGCTAGCCGGTCATCTCCAGTGGGAGGTACGGTCCTGATTGCCTGTTATCTCCAGTGGGAGATATTGTCCTGATTCCTGATATCCCTGATCTTGCCCATGCGTCAAAGGTTTGTTCTTATTGCATTATCACTGTAGACTGGTTAGGCACCTGATTGTATACATATTTCTTTCTTTATATTATATATCACAGTTATTATGGCATTGTGTTTTCTTGTATCTTGTTATGTCCCTCTGAGGACCTGGTGTCACGCCCCAGAACCAGAATATTGGAGAGCGGGGGCAGACATAGCCAGCTACGTATAATGAAATGGAATCCATCTCACCATACGGTCACGGCTGTCTAGATATGTGAGGGTTTATCTATAAGCCATTAGTCTCTTAAGGTCATAAATTATCCTATTGTCTCAATCTCAACCAACTAGTAATAGTTACAAGATATCAGACCACCAAATATACAATTGTAAGGTGTCCCAAACATTACATATCCAGATGATCATGAAGCTAGTCGTACAAAATGTAAGGACTAGCAAGAGTTAAGTCATACATGATCAACCTCGAGTTGCCAATCATGTTACAGCCCGTAGGCAGATAGTAAGTAAAATATACACGAGCTAACACTTGCTCGGCGGCTAAACGCCTCAAAAGAATAATGTACAATTACAGTGGGAGAACAAAAGAAACCCACTCGTTGCCAGGATTCCCTCTAGTGGTCACCATCTGGCTGGAAGGCAGGTAGATCCTTTGCTGCTGCTCCGGTATCTGGCCATACAAAACCAGCTGGGTCAGACCCCAGAAAGAGCAAGTGCCACAAAGGAGGCTTCACTTAGGAACTAAAACCAGCAATTAGCACAATAATATAATTACATAATAAGAGCCAGTTAATTTAAGAAAAAGCATGATAGGTGAATATAAAAGACAATCTTGTACATAATCAATAAAAGACAGAACATATGATAAAGCATGACAGGATGATATACGATGAGATAACCATGGGACTATTCAGATAACCAGGTTACAACCCGTAAACCAAACAAGGACCGGGGTTGTAACCCTTTGTCTGAACGGAACTTGGCTTCTCCCACCATTTATCGGCAAGATAAATATAAGAAATCGAGACATGTAACAATCTTGTACAGGATTAAGACAAGACTAGACAAATTGAACCCCATCCAACATTCACGGCCAAACAAAAGTACGGCTTGCTACTTTAACTAACTAGGGTTATCACAGGCCTAGTTACTAGCAAATGCAATGAGAATTCCATGTCCAGTTACCTGTTTGTTACTACCTGAGTGATTCCAGCAAGAAAAGGAAAAGATAGCTGGATATAGCAGACACACTGTAGTAAGATACATGTGTCCTAAGGTACCACACTCGACGGCGGGCTGGAAGTGCGCTCATCTCGACGGATAGCAACAAATCCCATGTATATATATATATATATATATAAGGCCGGGACCAAAGGGGCAACATGTAACTGGAAAATTCTCCATGAACTATTTGATCAATCTAGTCATTAACCTAGCCAGATTCAGTATGAATCCCTGACCGTGGTACTCAGGGATCATGCCCTAGACATGATGCAAGACATACAGGACTCGTAGTTTATACAAGCACAATCCATGCAAACAACCACGGTGTCCAGATTTATTATACAGGTCATGTCACGTCAGGTAGCCGTCGCAACAGCTATATCAAGATATAACAGGTCGGGTTATCAGGTCAAGTGTACTAGTCAGGAGTGCGCCACGACGGGCCACTATCAGGTCAAGTATAGCAGGTCAAGTTATCAAGTCAAGAGTGCACCACGGCGGGCCACTATCAAGCATTGTTCAATTATCATTCCAAACATAATAAATAAATTCGGGATTATCAAGTTCATAAAAAAAGGCGTAAGGATATAAATGGACGTTAAATATCTAATAAAATATCAATATACAGGGCTATAGAAAATCCAGGGTAAGTAGGGTCAGGTCCAGTTGCGCCTAAGTTAAACTGTGCTCAGGTCAGGCTACGCTCAGGTCATCATACGCTCGGGTCACGCTACGTTCAGGTCAAGCTACGCTCAGGTCAAGCTACGCTCAGGTCATCATACGCTCCCAAAGGCAGCGTATGGGGGTCGATACGACTCCTTGTCAAGCAAGCGAGCGTATGCGAGTCATACGCTCCCAAAAGGCAACGTATGGGGGTCGATACGACTCCTTGTCAAGCAAGCGAGCGTATGCGAGTCATACGCTCCCAAAAGGCAGCGTATGGGGGTCGACTGCGCTGTGCTAAAGAGCACGCGCAGCTCAGTGGCACAAGCTAAAAAGCTCATGCACTGCTCACTGTCTTCTCCAAAACAGCAAGAACTCCATGGTTGAACCCAAAGCTTCAAAAGTCCATAACTTGGTCAAAACAAGTCCAAATCCAACTTTTCAAAGGTCAAAATTGGGTAGAATAAAATTCTCAACAACATGGAACCATCAAAACTCAGAAATAACAAGGTTTAGTAGATCAAAACCCAAGATTTTTGAAAATAATTTAAACTTAGATCTACAAGAATCTAGCCATTAAAAGAGAAAATGTCAAGTACTAAAGTAAGTTAAAATGTTGCAAAGAAGAGAATGGAACAATAAAATTCGGGTTCCTCCATGAAGCAAGATGCACTTGCCTAAGGGGTGCTCTTAGTTGGTGGTGGATTTAATGGAGAAGGAAGAAGAGATTAATGAAGAGAGAGAGAAGAAGAATAGTAATAAATATGAGTGGTGGTGGTAGGTAGGGGGTTCACCCCTTGGTTCATGATGAACCAAGAGTAATCCCAAACCGAACCAAGCCAACCCAAACCAAGCCAGGCCAAACCGAGCCAACCCAATCCTCCTCCACAAAATAAACCAAGCCAGGCCAAACCCAGTTACGAGAACCAAAATCTGCAAGTCAAGCCAATTACAAGTACATGCCAAAATCCAAGAAAATAAATACAGATCTGAAATACATGCAAGCTTGACAAAATACATATTCAGAATATGGGTGTTACACCTGGTTATCTCTCCAGGTGTGTGCTCTTGTCTTTTGCAGGTGTTCTAGCTCTAGTCGTCACCATCGCTATTTCTTCGAGGATGATTGCACTTGGATCATCTTCGCTTCGCTCGCCAAAATCATTCTTTTATATATCATGTATTTCTTTCCTTTACTTGTTGGTAGTGGATTTGTCTCCGTCCAACATATTGTATCAAGACAATTCATTATCATTATATGATATCTTTTATTTATTTATTTTTGTGTGGATGAGATTAGTTATGGATCTACTGCATTTTACAGCTTACGTATATTTATTATACGGCCGTTTCTAGTTCTACGTATTTTGGGACTGGGGCGTTACATGTTTTTGTGGTGGCCCATGCCAGTCAAGATAAATTGTTTGGTTACTTTACCGTGCCAAGCAAGCCTGCGAATATGATTGGAAGTCTAGGATCTCATCCACATACTTGACCTCCTATCTCGATTCCATCTTCGAACTCTCACTTGACTCATTGATTGCATCTTCCTTGATCCTTCTATCGTAAATCTCATCTTTCCTTCGTGCTTAATAGGGATATTAGAAGAATGACTTGTAGGCCTCCTTGGTTCAAATAAAACCATTAGTTTAATTCTTATAAGTTGGGTAGACTTCCTTACGACCTAGTATTTCCGTTGTTCATATAACCCATGGTATAGTGTACTACTTGAATTACTTAGACTATAAACCCCTAGAGGACCATACCCCATTTGATTGACCAAGGCCTTAGACAAAATGATAGTAGGACGACTACATAGGCACAAACCCTGAACAAGACTTAGATTCTCAAGGAACTTGAGTTATCTGTATTTCTTTTCATTATCATCTCGCGTACTCATACTTCACCATCTTGACCAATACTGCTATTATAGCCTGGTTTTGCAAGCATACCTTTTTATCAAGCTTGTTTCAAGACATATGTTATTTGGGCATGTCCACTAACATATTGTCTAGTCAGAACTGGTACATGATGGTCTGATCAACCTAGTGCACTTTGGGTCGCCCTTCGATTGTTTTACATGGATTGAGATATAGTTAAACTTGTCCTTTAGGGTATCATCCGCAACAGTCTTGATGAATTTTCTCTTTGAACTATTCAATCGCCCTTGAAACCCATTAGCGAAATACTTAAGCTACACAACATACTAGCAGCACTTCACTAATGGGCCAAGCTACACAACAAGCCCATTAGCAAAATACTTAAGCTGTAAAACATGATAACACCCAGAAATACAATACAGTCCACAGGTATATACATCTAATCACATCCACTGAGTCCACAAAGAGATCAAGGATAAATAAGAAAATGTCTCAAATATCCAGCAATAAAAGTAATGAAGTCTGTGCGGGTAAAACATCCCGAAATCACAGAAATAGAAAAAAAGTACAAATCAACTACAAGTCTAATGAAAAGAAAAAGAAATAATATAGCAAGACTAAATATGATTATAACATGATCACAAAAATCCTCTGGCACTATCTCGTCCTCCTGTGCCGGTACGCCTCCAGTCTCAGCTCCCGAACCGTAAACCTCTGGGTAGTCTTCAACTTCATCTAAGCCTGGGAAATAGCCAGGTCCTCAGAGGACTAGCAAGGTGCATAATATACATGCCAAGGTACAGAAATAAAAATATGAACTAAGGCAATCTACTGTATCCGTCTATGTGTTATACAAGTGAGATACTTTTTTAAAATACCAGACCCCTTCTACTAAGGCTCACTAGCACCTCAGCAGGGTATTTTCCCCAGTACCTGTGTCGCGGCCCCAAGGACAATCAATTCTCGACAGTGATAATCCTTTACTCTGCTATAGAGATAAAGGTCACTAAACAACGGGCCACACGACAATAGGTCTGATATTGTAGTCAAGTTCTCCCCAATCCCCATGTCTAGAATCTAGCAATGTCAAGTCTGTACAGTCATCTCGAAAGTAAAAGCAATACTGATAAAGAAATCTAGAATGCTAACACGAGGTCAATACCATGAATAGTTATGTAAATCTCGCATCATGAATGTGTCGGTGTCCTGTGGTCAATCGTGTCAATGGACACGTCAGTTTGTACGTAATGCCTAATGTCAATACTCGATGTCACTATCATGATATCGGCACCCGTCTATAAACGGACACTAAGTATTTACGTCCATGCAACGGTAATAAAAACAACAAGACAGAAAAGAAAGATCTGTAACGATGGCAAGGCACGCTTGCCTGTAACTGCTGTTTGCGGGTAAGTCTGTCCAACTCCGGTGTCCTTATCGATTCTCTCAAGCTCACCTATAATAATACACTATATTTAATATTTTATATCAAAACACCATATATAAATTATATGAGTATCTATGCCTCCTAGTTGTCATAACGTTGCTACGATACTACATCTATTATATAAGTGCATATAGGTACCAAATCCTCTCGTAAATACTTTACAATTATAACAAAATAATATATTTAAACTTTGAAATTTATCTATAAATATTTATATATTGCTATAATTATATTTTCAAAAGGAAACCCTTTCACAAGAGGTCTTATGTCAATGCAACATATGACTTTCTCAAATCGACCCATTAATTTAGTTCCGAAACAATGATAAAATAAAAATAATAAATTCTGTAAAAATTACAAAAATTAGTTAAAATAGTATTTATAATGTTAAACCTTGCACAACATAAAGTTTAATATGGATTCATGTAGTTTTGACACTTTTGGACACAAGGAAAACATAATTTTTCGGAGTTCGGTGACATGACAAATGTCATGAATTTTTAAAAATAGCAAACGGATGCAAAACCTAACTTTCAGATATGCGTCGGAAAGTTATCGATGTCTAGATTCTGAATAAAAATATTAAAAGGTTAAAAACTGATCTTAGATAGGCAAAAAATAGCCCGCAACAGAATTTGTCAGTTCTGGATACCCTGTCGTTGAATCAACGCCACGGGCAAACCGCTTGGAACTAGGAGATTCGACGATCAGAGGTTGGATAGACATAGAAAGTTAACTCTCAGATTTGGTGTGAGGAGAAAAAGATGAGAAGAAGTGGATGAAACATCATCTACAAATCGACTAAGCTGCTGTGACGTTTCAGACTTCGATTCAACGGAGTTTCGGCCCAAGTAGCACGTCGTGCACCTCTCTAACGGCCGCAAGGTTGCTCCTATAGTTGCTAGGGTGGAAGGGGATGCTGAGAGGGATGTCCAAGTGGTGGTGGTTGGCACAAAAATCGAGGAGAAATTATGTTTTGTGAAGAAAGGGGGGTCGGCTAGGGTTTCGGGTTTGGAGTGGTGGCCGCTATGTTTGGAGGAATTTGTGGAGTAGTGGATAGTTATGAGAGAAGGGGATGGTTAGGGTTTGATAGGTATATATATATATATATATATATATATATATATATATATATATATATAGTGCATGGGCTTTGGTTTGATCTAATTTGGATAGGATTTGGTTCATACTATTATTAATAGGTTTCCTATTTTGGTTAGATGTTTGACCAAGCCAAATATATAAAGGAATATTGCATATGGCTGCAATTAAACCTCTAAAATTCTCTTAAATATATGTATACTTGGTTTTGGTACTCCTAGTTAGGCTTTAACTAGTAGGGTTGACTATGTTAGGGTCCGAGTAGCATTACTAGTCAAATTGGACCCGAAAATTAATTTAATGAGTCTCATGTGCCATTTGCAAATAAGTAGCACATGGAAACTCGATTGGATGGTGCACCCTAGGCATATAAATTGTAGACTCAGTATGGGTCAAAACCATATATTGGGTCATACGGTTTCGATCTATGTCAAGTCCCAAAAGCAAATTGGAAGTTGGCTTAAAATTACGTCAATGGCTCAAATTGGCCTAAGTTGGCCCAAAATTGTGCAAAGTTAAAGGAATGTTGAAAAATAAATTTGGATGGAATATGATATATCAAACTGAAGGTGGACGAGTCTAGAATTCAAATATGGAACTGGATTTGAGAAAACAATATTTGTTGTGCTTCAAAAATCAAAGCTATGGTAAACTACTAACATAGTCATCATTAACTTTAATAATTTAAAATATTCATATAAAATAATTAAAAATAATTAAAAATAAAATCCAAAAATCAGGGGGATTACACGTTAGTGCAAGGACGAGTGCGTCGACTTGGTAAGAAGTCGTGCCACGAAACAAATACGAGATTGCTTGCCTGTTTGTCTATTCAATTCGAATAACGTGCTTGCCATGATAACATGCTTTACGCTTTCGAATATGCCATGAAATTGACCCTAAGGAGAATATAGCAAATTCATAAGCTAAGTTGCATGATTGAACATAAATACTAAAATGTCGGTTTAAAAAGTTGGTCTTTTCGTCAGTACATGCGAGGACGAACGTACTGATCCCCTACCAGCTTTCATGCAGGATGTAGGGAATGGATTGCTCGCAGCGAAGCTTCACTTGAATGTGTTGGGGCTTGGAATGCCGAAGCGTATTGAAGCGTGTGATCGCATTGACGTTCGAACTTACAATATGATTGATGCGGCCGAGATATAGAAGGCATAATGTATTGGAACGGTGAAATCCTTTGTGGGCAAGAGAGAACTTGAGTGTTGTAGCTAATCTGGCATATATTGTTGGGCTATCGAAAACCTTTGTAATCTCAGTTCGAATATCAATAAAGAGAATTATTTCGTATACTCTGTTTTCCTTTCGTTGCTAATATAAATTCAAAGATAACCAATTGAGAACTTGTCATCTTGCCTTGCACGAACGTAACTCTAGGCTCGTGCGGCATCACGCCCCCTGCGAGGACGATGATTCGGGTGATTTCGGGTCGGGGCGTGACACTTCATACCGAACTTGTTCGAGATGAACTTCTTTGTCTCCGTGACACATCTCATATCCGTAGCTAGGATTAGCATGTTGTCCACGTACAGAGAAACGATTACACCTTTTCTATAAGTAAACTTTGTGTAAACACACTTGTTCGTCTCGCTGACCCTGTAGCCATTTGACCTTATAACCTTGTCAAATTTCTCATGCTACATCTTGGGAGCTTGTTTAAGATCGTACAAGGATTTTACCAACTTGCAGACTTTGTCTTCAAGACCCTTGACGATAAATCCCTCTGGCTGTTACATGTAAATTTCTTCGGTCAGCTTGCCATTTAGGAAAGCCGTTTTCATATCCATCTGATGTATCACTATCTTATGTATTACTGCCAGAGAAATCAACACTCTGATGGTGGTCATCCGGGCTACTGGAGTATACGTGTCAAAGTAGTCGATCCCCTGCTTCTGAGAAAATCCCTTGGCTACTAATCTAGCCTTGAACTTGTCAATAGTTCCATCTGCTTTCATCTTCTTCTTGAAGATCCATTTGCATCCGATGGGTTTTGCTCCTTCAGGAAGATCAACAAACATCCAAGTGTTATTTGAGGTGATGGAATCAATTTTATTGTCTATCGCCTCCCTTCAGAAAACTACATCTCTGGTCTTCATCGCCTCGTCATAGGTAAGCGGATCTGCTTCCACATGATAGGTGACAAAGTCATTTCCGAAGTCCTTCGGCCTCCTCACACACTTAGCTGACGGCTCAGCAAGTTCTGGTTCAACCGTTGTTTCAATAACAACATCTTCTTGGACTACATCCTCGTTAAAAATTTTAGTTTCTTGTGCACCCTCATTGTTCTCCAAAATGTCCGCAAGCACAATGTTCTTGTGCCTTGCAAATTTGTATTCAAAATATTCTGTATTACGAGATTTAATGATATGATTTGACTCAATATCAAGAAATCTTCGAGCATCACTCTTCTCGGCATAACCCAAAAAGATTGTCTTTGTAGTCCTTGTTGCAAGCTTCTGAATCTTCAGATCTGGAAGCTTCACATATGCTAGAGACCCCCACACTCGAATGACATTCAAGTTAGGTCTGACCTCGAACCAGAGTTCATGAGGAGTAATGTCTGAAGTTGCATGAGGCACTCTATTTAGAATAAAAGTATGTGGCCTCAATGCAGCTTCTCCCCAGTAGCACTTTGGAATACCCGCAGTCAACAATATTGAGTTAATCATTTCTGTCAGCATTCTGTTCTTCCTCTCTGCTACTCCGTTTGATTGAGGAGAGGACGGAGCAGTGGTCTCGTTGACAATTCCATGTTCTTTGCAGAATGATGCAAATTCATGAGACCGGTACTCTCTACCTCGATCATTTCTTATTCTCTTGAGTTATTGTCCAGTCTGCCGCTCAGTCTCGGCCCTGAACTCTTTGAACTTCTTAAATGCTTCGTCTTTAGCCTTCAAAAGGTAGATGAAAGCATACTTTGAGAAGTCATCGATGAAGGTTATGAAATACGTCATCCCGACCTTTGTAGAGAATTGTTTGAAGTCACAGATATCGGAGTGTACCAACTCCAGAAGATCTGTGCTTCGATTAACCCGAGGAAAGGATTTCTTTGTGATCTTTGTTTGAGCACAAACTTTACATTTCTCTACCTCACCACCACATTTGGAGATAAGTCCTAAACTAGACATTCTGTTTATTCGTTTACAATGAACATGTCCTAGCCTTATGCCACAACTCAAGAGTATAAGCAGAATGGGTGATTGCATTAATAACTTTGGACTGATTTACAAGTTAAATTTTAAACATTCCTTAGGTATAAAAAGCTTTTTTGAAGTATGTTCTCTTTATGGACATCACCATCTGACCAGCATTGATGTCCATCCTGAGGCCTGCATTGCAAAGTAGGCCTCCCGAGATCAGGTTGTTTGCGATAGCCGGTATATGCTTCACACCCTGAAGCGTAAGAGACTTCCCCGAAGTCAGCTTCAAAACCACCATCCCGATCCCGAGCACTTCATCTTGTACCTGGTTCGCCACCATAACAACTTCAGAAGTTGGCGTGTAGGTGGTGAACCACTCCTTGCTTGAGCAGACATGGCAGGTGGCACCAGTGTCTACCCACCAGTCAGAGTCAGCCCCTACAGCAGTGACCTGCACAATCATTGCAACAACGTCAGTGATCATAGAAACCTTGCTAGGCTCACCTTGCTCTGATTACTTGGTCTTCGCTTTGCATTCACTCTTGAATTGGCCCTTCTTGCCACACTTGAAATAAGGCATCTGAGACTTTTCCTTCTGATTCTTGAAGGAAGTCCCCTTAACTTTCAGATTGTTAGGGTCCTTTTTCTTGCTGTGGAAAGCCACATGCTTTCCCTTGTGTTTCTTGCTTTGAACAAAATTGGCGTTAGCCAATTGTTTGGACAGTACGGCCACCTTCAGTTGAGCTCTCATTTGGTCCTCAACGACTTCCTGTAAGAGATCTTCTAGACTGTTCTTCAACTTCTTCCTATGCATGTTTGCATAGAACTTGCTCCACCCAGCGGGGAGCTTAGAGATGATCCCTCCAACAACAAACTTGTCGGAAGGGGCATTGCCTTATCATCCAACTTCTGTCACAGCTTCAGGAACTCCTTCACCTGCGACAGCATTGGCTTCTCATCTTCAAAGAACCACTTGTGATATTTTTCAACTAAAAATATCTTGCTTCGATTCTTATCATCTTCGTATAGTTTCTCCAGAGACTCCCAAATCTCTCTGATAATAGTCTTATTTGAATATGATTCTGCAAGAGAGTCTTCCATTGCATTTAGGATCATAAACCTACAAATGCTATTGTCCCTTCTCCACTTGGCCTAGTCCTTAGTAGCAGTAGTAGGTTCCTCCTCAAAAAGCACATGATCAATGTCAGTGTCACGACCCGCACCCTGATTAGGGGTACGAGCACGTGGGTACGTCCAGCCTACGCCGCAGAGTCGGAGGTAGCACGTTGTATAAGTCAACTAGAAATATAGCAACTAGACATAATATATATAAACCTATCATCTCCGTATGGACGTATAAAGTCATAACTCAATCACAAGACATCTAAGTAAGATAGCACGAAATATGATAAGATATGATGGAAAGATAAACTGAAAATAGATGTAAAGTCACAACACAAGTTCAGCGTTCAAGACATAACATAAATCCCAAATATAAAATATACTACAAGTCTCAAGTACTAGCTGGAACACAGTCCAGTCAAACCTAACTAGTCTAAGTCTAAGCAGGCGGTGCGTCCTCAATGGGCATCGGCTCCACAGGGATGTCCATGTCGTAATCACTGTCTATATCAAATCCATGAAAGGTCGAGCAATCAGCATCTATATCATCTATAAACATCATCAGGGTTATCCTGTCAGGATATGAGCAAGTACAAATGCTAACAGCAGTTCCATATGAATTGACAAATTCTATAAGAGACAATTATAATGGAATACAAGATGAAATATCAAGACTGGAATATAAACATGATATGTAAAACTGAATATCATGTCACGGTATGAAATATGGAATGTAAGCAATACAGGAATATCTGATGTATAATATAAACATAAACAGTGCCTTGAGATAATAGAGCATTATGTGATCGACTTTGAAAACTGGATCAGGTTGTTCCATTTGATCGACTATTACAAGAAATGCATCTGGAGGGTCTAGCCGAGCAACATGGGAAGCGAGCATAAGAAGTATAAGATCTCGCTACACCCTACGTGCAGTGAGGGTAAAGCAAACACAAGAATAGTTATAGGAGGGGTATTGATCACATAACCTCTAATAACTCCCCATTTTCGAGTAGTATAATAGATTCGGACATGACACGTCATGACACGAGATTCAAAATCAGGGGGCCAGCCTACTCCCAAATTGGTGTCTATACAAGTATAGAAAACAAGATCGACAATGCACCCATATACTAGGAAAGTCCAGGAATAACATCTCATGACAGGATCCTACGTATACTTGTTCGTGTACTATCATATCGGGAATCAAGTAAAATACTACAATTGAATCGGATATAGCAAACATCAAGACAATGAAAACTATCAAAGAATGTACTCGCCTGCGGTCATGAGCTATCAATAAGAATCGATGCTCAGAGTGATGTCATAAACCTAAAGATGAGATATCATGAGTTAATTAGGGTTTGACAGTGTATGGCATGATATTCTAGTGTATGCTATACAATCTAGGTCAAACTCAGTCAAACTAAGTCACACTAGGTCAAACTAGGACACACAAAGTCAAACTAAGTCAAAGGTTAACTTATAGTTGACTTTTGGTCAACTCATAGTCCAATCTATGTCCAATATTAACTTTTAGTTGACTTTGAGTCAAAACAGTCAACTATGGTCAAACATGGTCAACTCTAGTCTAAGTATCGTATTCCTAACCTTTACCTACCAAGATACCATATACCTTGGTCATATTGGTATCCCAATACCAATACCTTGGTTGGAATCCAATACCTTAACTTGTATAAGGTACATCTCATTTACCTTGTAGGTAAAAGGTAAACTCATTTACCTTAAGGTAAGGTAAATGCTAGAGATAACCTAAGATACCCCATAGTATCCTAAGATACCACTATGGTATCTCAAGATACCACACCACTCTAACATCTATTAGATACTAACATCTAACCATCTATCTAACATATATCCACTACCACATTCTAGACACTAACTTAAGGTATTCTAACATATATCAATACCTTATCTAACATCTCACATCCTGACTAATACTAACATATAACTTCTAACTATCTAACTATAGACTAAGATACAATATCTAGCCATCAACATATACTAACACTCACACACACAACTAACATAAATCCTCTAACACATTAACATCCATACTAACCACCAATACCACACATTGCAAATGAGGGCAAAGGGGCAAGTGGCAAATGGTTGCAAGGAGGGCTAACATGGGGCTGCTAGCTACTGCAGTGTGCTTTATACTGCAGCCAAATGCTGCATAATCTGCAGCACATTGCTGCTAGCTACTGCACTCATACCTACTGTTGTTGCAGTGCCAAAACTGTAACTCATGCTGGCCTTGCAGTATCAAGGTGCTGCTGCTGGCTCTATACTGCAGCCATATGCTTGCTGCTATGTAGTTCTATATAGCTGCTGCCTTTGGGCAGCAGTCCCCTATCACGCCCCGACCCAGAATCACCCGAATCATCGTCCTCGCAGGGGGTGTGATGCCGTACAAGCCTGGAGTTGCGTTCGTGCAAGGCAAGATGACAAGTTCTCAAAATTGTTATCTTTGATTTGATATTAGCAAACGGAAGAAAACAGAGTATACGAAACAATTCTCTTTATTTGATAATGAACTGAGATTACAAAGGCTTTCAATAGCCCAACTGAATTTGCCAGATTGGCGACAACACTTAAGTTCTCACTTGCCCACAAAGGATTTTACCGTTCCATACATCATGCCTTCTATATCTCGGCCGCATTAATCATGTTGCAAGTTCGAGCGTCAATGCGATCGTACGCTTCAAATGCTACGACATTCTATGCCTCTGCACGATCAAGCAAAGCTTCACCACGAGTAATCCATTCTCTACACCCTGTATGAAAGCTAGTAGAGGATCAGTACGTTCGTCCTCGCATGTACTAATGAAAAGACCAACTTTTTAAACCTACATTTTAGTATTTATGTTCAATCATGCAACTTAGCTTATGATCTGGCTATATTCTCCTTAGGTTCGATTTCATGGCATATTCGAAAGCGGTAAAGCATGTTATCATGGAAAGCATATTATTCGAATTGAGTAGGCAAGCAGGCAGGTAATATCGTGTTTGTTTCATGGCGCGACTTCTTACCAACATAGACGCACTCGTCTTTGCACCGACGCAAGGTGAATACGTCCCGTTCATTTCCTGTCATATTATAAGTGCTCTCTATACAGGATCTATGTGTGCAGAATACATACGTGTCTGTACTTTCAATCCATCGTTCTTTAACTATATGAAGGTCGTTGGCGTATCCACGCAAGAATGGACTAAAAGTTTCTCTTTTCTTTTCTTTCTTTTCTTTATCTCTTTTTTTCTTTCTCAAATTGGGTAGCCCCGCGCTTCACGGGTTGGGTTGCTATCCTAAACAACTGAAGACATACCGTAAGCATACCATCTTTTGTGACTTTTCACATCTATAACCGGTTGCTAGTCATCTTACAGATGTGCGTCCATCAAAGATTATATCCCTCCTAGACCTAACGGTCCCGGTGCCCCGACACACCCGTTTGAAGGGAACATTCCTGTGCACGGGAGATTATCTCAATTTCCTCAAGTTCATTCGACCATATAATGCACTATTATTCAAACAACCAAACATAGTCTTGAGTCCGAGACTCAGACTTTATCATCTCATATTTTTTTCAATAACTTTCTACGTTCTCACATTTCATACTTCGTTTCAATGTTCAATGGCATCATGCCTTAACTCAATGTTCGTCAACTGAACGACCCGAAAGTCCCGAACACTTTTCGAGGCATCATGTCATATCTGACAGTTTCGTCACCTACATGCCACAACTGTTCTCTTCGCAACGAAGCCATCTTTTATGATTCTCGTGCACGTAGGCACGCTTTGACACGATTGTTCTCATTTCTTCGAGTTGTGCATGCGGTGAACGCCTCGATACCGTAATTCCATGTTCTTAGCCTTAATGTACAATGTTTGTGGCTTGCACACTAGGGCGCTCGTCTTTAAAATCTTTCAATGTGCTAGTCTTTCTAACTCGTGCGCGAAGGCACGGAATGGCTCGTGCACGAAGGCACTCGCCGAATACAATTATCCCATGTTCTTGTGGCTTGCGTACTGAGGCGCTCTCCTTTACGATATCTAATGTTTTCTAGCGACTCGTGCATTTGATGCACGTTTTATTTCAATTGTTCTAACTAGTGTTCGACACACACTATGATTTATCTTTCGATCAGACCATGCCCGTGACGTTGATAGGTTAACTTAGCATACAATAATACATTCTTACTTAGGCATGAAGGAGTAAAAAGAAGAGTCAATCCTCCCACTTTAAGCCGATACACCTTATTGTTTGTCGAGCCGATGCGGCTCGATTTTATAACTTTATTGTACGGCCAAATCTTCTGACTTAGCCATCCGAGCACTTCTTGTTTTATTGAACTACTCGATAGATTCCGACCTACCGTGCCCAAGTCTCAGCCCCTTGCGAGGCGGTGATTTGGGTTTTGCGGACCCGTTACGAATGAGGCAAAATGTCGACCTCTAATATTTTAGCATAAACGGATAGCCTGCACATGAAACCAACTAAAATCAATACTTACATCGATTCAGATTTGTGCCTTGGGTTGATTCAATTTTTTAGAATCTTCGAGCCGATTCAACGCACTTATCCTTCGGAGCAATGCAGCACTTCGCATCGATTCAACTCGATGCATTCTTTGGGACAATGCAACTCTTCGCATCGACTTAGTTCGATGCATTGCTCGAGACAATGTAACTCTCGTATCGATTCAAATCAATACATTTTATTTGGTCAACGTGACTCTTTGATTCAACATCTCAGCGTAGTGCACCGTGCGGAGCAGGGCATTACAGAATATACCACTCAAAATAAGGTTCATCCTCGAACCAAAACTAACACTCCGATTAAGTGTTTTATAGATCGTTTCATGATCTCGTCCCACCAATGTTGTTCAGTTTCACACTATCTTACAAGCTTTTTATTAACATTTTAAAGTCTTTCCTGCAGCTCAATTTGAATTCATTATACAACTTGATTTGGATCGTACACCTATTCAAGGCGTCCCAAAAATACGTGTATTTCAGCCAAGTCCAGTGGTAGAGAATTGGAGCAAAGCTGACAGGTAAATTTTAATCCTATGCTAGCCATCTCGTACTCCTGTATCGGACAAAAATCTCTAGCGGTCGTTCTCAAAATTTCCATTGCGTATGCATATTCGATGCGTACGCAATTGTCTAATAAGGTCACGGCATGCGACGCGATTCAAAAAAAATTGTATTTCATATTTTGTAAGTTTTGTACTAACTACCACTTCTATGTGTTGCGTTAAGCCGTTGCGCATGCGATCACAACAAGTCTTCGCAATGCCTGCGTTCAAAGTCGTTGGCCTACTATTCTGAAGCTTTACCATGCAACTTATCGATACGATTTTCCTTTTATTGCCTAGCAAGAGCATCAACCTTGTCACGCCCCAGAACCAGAATACTGGAGAGCGGGGGAATGACTCAGCCAGCTACGTATTACGGGTAGATGAATACCGTATAATACGATCAATGCTGTCTAAAAGACGAGGGGGGTGCATACTATATGAAAGTCTCACTATGGTCACTCAACATCTATTGTCTCAATCATTCAAACAAGAAACCGAAAATAGAGAACATGTAAGATAAAGCAGTAAGGCGTCCCAAACGCTCAGTCAAAATGTTCTTGATATCTGGCTTTATAAAACATAGCCAGATGATATAGCAAGGTATACACAATTGTTTATCAGCTGCAGCCTGACTTTAGTTACAATTATGCAAAAGTAATTACAAGACAATCCGACTAACATGTCAGTGCCAAACGACAAGTATAAAGTAAATAACAAAACGAGCGGAGAAGTAAGAAACCCACTCGAGTCCTCCTGCGATCATTCCTCTAGTATTGACCATCTTGGAGGTGGAAGTAAGCTGAGTCCTCGGAAACCGGCTCTAAATCTGGCCATGCAAAACCAGAGAGGTTAGACCTCTAATAGCAAGTACCGCAAGGAAGCACGATGTGAGGAATTAGAGCCAGTAATAAGAAAATATGATAAATAGATCTCTGCTTGCTACTAGGATTCACATAATATCACGACACTTCGAACCAACCTCCCAACCAAACAAGGACAGAAGTTGGCCCGTCATGTCTTGACATTCTGATCATCTCAGTTAGGTAACAGAGTAGGTACAGTACACAAACAAATCAATTTAAACGGCCATGTAGTTACTACGGCTTGCTACTGTGAGTCCCAAGTTATCCTAGAATTATACAATAAGGATTCCTCAGTTCTTACTATGTGCAAGCAAGGCTAGTCTATCCAATCAACCAATTGCGCCAATCATAAATTTAGACGAGTCCCAACGGGACGCCCGTCATCAATATACAATTATACAATAAATAATATAAGCAGATACCGCTCCCTGCCCGTGTGGCAGATTTGCAGTATCCGTGGGAACCGGCCGACCTGTCGGGCACTAATAGTCCCAAAGAGGGCTGCCATGTAAGAACTCGGGAATCCATTCTCTCCATGCAATCATTATTTTATTTAACTTAATAGCCTCTATGTTAAGTGAAATCCCATGTCGTGTATCATGGTCATTCAAAATGAGTACTTTTGTACGGGGTACGGTATGCACAACTCTACAACGATATCCGTACGGCTAGGTTGTAGGTCTTACATAGCGTAATGCAATAATCAAAACTAATCACGAAATAATCATGCCTTGACCATAAAGTACACATGCTGCTTCTATAAAATAAATAAATAAATAAATAAATAAATAAATAAATAAATAAATTGAAGCCTACATGTGCCTGTATGCCAATGTTCGGGATTAGCCAGTCGATTACAATAGTTCATAGTTAATATGAACATGTCTCATTTATTCAATTCAATAAGACGACTAGCCAGTCTCTTAGTTCCAACTAGGAACGTATGATCAATTATTAATAACAATCAATGTTAATTAATGCCAAGATAACAATCAATGTTAATTAATGCCAAGATAACAATCAATGTTAATTAATGCCCACTTGGGACAGAATCAGCCCAAAAGGCATTAGGGGCTAGAGTTCATGCGGCCGGGAAACTAACTCCATACGGCTGAGTAAAACATGCATATACGGCTAAGAAATAACAAGTCCATGCGGCTGGGGATAGGGACCCTATGCGGCTCGGAAAACTAACTCCATGCGGCTAAAATATCATGCGGCAATTGGAAGACCGGGCCAATACGGCTCGAGTTCCATGCGGCCAGGGTATGATCCTTATGCGGCTCAGAACAACAAATCTCATGCGGCTGAGTAAAACAAATTCCATGGGGCTGAGTAAAACAAATCCCATGCGGCTGAGTAAAATAAATCCTATGCGGCTGAAAAACCAAAGCTTATGCGGCTAAGGGATGACAAGCTTTATGCGGTCAAAATAGGCGGCTGAGCCATGCTGCTCGAAAAACTTGGGTTCTATGCGGCTGAACAAAAAAGATTCCATGCGGCTGGAACGAAATAGTCCTATGCGGCCACGAGAAGTTCATGTGGTGGCAAGATCCATGCGCTTATACGGCTCGGGATACTCATACGGCCAAGTTTATGTGGCTGAGAAATTCATGCGGCTGGAAATGCATTGTTGACACAAAGTCACAGTCAACCAAATATTGACTACATTGACTAAATAATATCTGTATAAATTCAATACGACACACGACGTCTGCTTTCAGTTCGGGACAAACGACAGCTCAGTTTCCGACTCTCAGTATATTTTCGAGTCTGTACTTTTTTATTTCATTGAGTCTAGAAGTATGTACTCTGAGTTATGCTGAGCTCTTGGAACTTAGTCTACAAGCCTACCCAAAATCCCAAGCTCCACCAAAACAAAATTGCCCACAAGTCCTACTTAGAATCACTCTGTGCTCTGGAGACAGAGTTCGGGCCGAACTCTGCCTCCACACAGAGTTCGGGCCGAACTCTGTCCCCTAGAAATCAGGAACCCTAATTTTAGGGTTAGCTGGTTGCTAGCTGTCCAACGGCCAAATTTTTTGAATTCTCCTACCCGAATTCTGGCCGAATTCTGCCTCAAAAATCAGTATAAATAGGGCATGAATTCTCTCATTTTGAATCACTCAATCTTCTCTTCTCTTCTCTCCTACAAGCTCTATAAGCCATACCCTTCCCATCTACTAGCCACAAGCCTCCTAAGTCTCGAGTGCTCAGCATCTCTCAGTTAGGATTCTTGTGCAAGAGTGAAGAAATCGCTTGGACAATTCCAAGCAATCGCCACTGCGATTCTCTGTAAGAAGTTGACGTGCTCTTCTGAAGTAAAGGCACGGGTTGTAAGCTACTATTTCACAAATAGTGGATTTAATCCTGAGCTAGAGTTCTCAGGCCTGGACTAGTCCTCCACGAGGGAAACCAGGTTAAAATTGCTGTGTTTGCGTATGCTCTCTTGTCTTTCATTTACATTCCGCATTTTACTCTGATTATTCATTGTTCGTGAAAGAGTAATTTTTTAATTGGTCATTATATATATACTCTATTCACCCCCCCTCTAGAGTTGCCAAACTGTTCTTCAATTGGTATCAGAGCTCTGTTCTCTTTACAAGGACTAACATCCTAAGAGCTGATCTATGGCAACCACACAATCCTTGATTTCCAATCATGGTGAAGGTCAGTCCACTCATAGGCCTCCCCTATTTGATGGGACTAACTACACATATTGGAAAACAAGGATGAGCTTCTTTCTTAAGTCTCTAGACTTTGACCTGTGGACTGTCGTCACTGACGGTTACAAAAAGCCCGCCAGGATAGTGGTCGATGGTGACCTCATTGAGAAACCACACGACAAATATTCTGTCGAGGAGAAGAAACAGGCAAGTCTAGATGCTAGGGCTATTAATGCTTTATTCTGTGCTATAGACAGGAACGAGTTTAACAGGGTCTCTACATGCACCACTGCTCATGAAGTATGGAGACTTCTGGAAGTGACGCATGAAGGAACCACTCAAGTCAAGGAATCTAAGATAAGCCGTCTCACTCAAGAGTACGAAGCCTTCAAGATGAAGCCAAATGAGACGATCACTCAAATGTTTACAAGATTCCTCGACATCATCAACCCGTTATCCTCGCTTGGTAAGCAGTACTCAAACCATGAGAAGATCCGCAAGCTACTCAGAGGGCTACCAAAGATTTGGAACCCTAAGGTGACAGCCATCATAGAAGGAAATGATCTCACAAGTATGTCTATGGAGACTTTGATGGGCAAGCTCATGACTCACGAGCTTGACCTCAAGGACTTCGAAGAGCCTGCTCCGAAGACCAGGGAGATCGCACTCAAAGTTCATCGACGAAAGATTGATCACGATGAGACTGAAGACGATATCTCAGATGATGAATACCAAGCTCTCATGGTACATAACTTCAAGAAATTCCTTCGCTTCAATCAAAGAAAGAAGGAACCACAAGAAGACGATGAAGAAGAACCAATCTGCTATGGTTGCAAAAAGACTGGACACGTCAGAAGAGACTGTCCGCTCTTAAAAAAAAGCAACCGGTATGAAAAGCCCTACAAGAAGAACTCATCAAAAAGGTATGCCAACACAAGCATTTGGCATGAAAGCGAAGCAAGTGACTCCGAGGAAGAAAAGAACTCTCCTCAAGACAAAGCAAATGTGTGCCTCATGGCAAATTCCACCAAGGTATCAAACGAAACTTTAGATGACTTCTCTTTTGATGAACTTGGCGATGCTTTCACCGATTTACTTGATGATCACAAAAAGGTTATCGGTAAATATAAACATGCCAAGGACAAAATCAAAAGTCTAGAAGATGAGATACAAAGAATTTCTTTACTTCTTGATAATGTTAGAAACACATCACCCACTAATGACACTGATGAAGTATCCAAGCTTAAATTAAGCTTACATGATGCTGAAGCACGTATTGAGCAACAAACTCAAGAAATCACTACTCTCAACACATTGCTTGCTGAAGAAAAGAGTAGACACAAGATTTCCATGACTAAGATATATGGCTTAAATATTAAGGTTACTGAACTGCAAGCTGCTACTAAAAGATTAGAAACCAAATTGGGTAAACAGGTTATTCAACCTCAAACCCAATCACATGGGCACAATACCACTCATGCTTGTCAACCAAGTCATTCTCATGCAGCACATAACCATGCATTTATATACACAAACTTTCACAAACCACGTGCACGTAAGAACAATTCTCACTTAGTACACAAGCATCATGCACAAAGACACAATCAACATCACTCCACACATAAAAATCATCATGCCATGCCATATAGACGAGATCATCATGCAATGCCATATAGACAAGGTCCTCATATACCATATAGACAAAATCATCATGTCATGCCATCTAGACAATATCAGCATGTCACACATCATAGACAATACCATCATTCTATGCCTCATAAACACCATCACCATGCCACTTATTCCATGCATAATCATCTTCACCATTCTAACTCTTCACATCATGTCCATCCTCATCCTGCTGCTTATAGATATTATTCTCATGCTCCTAGTATAAATAAGAATGCTATCTGTACTTATTGTGGATTACATGGACACATCTCACCACAGTGCAGAGTTAGAAGACTTGTAGATAAAAGGATATATGCTTGGTTCCCAAAGACTAACTTTTCAGGATCCTCAAGAACTCGGGTACCAAAGGTCACATCTACTCTTGATGTAGGTGGACCTTCCCTCCTCAACTGAAAGTAAGTGGATTCTCGATAGTGGATGCTCGCGACATATGACGGGAGACGCAAATCTTTTTGCATCACTATCGATGAAAAGAGAAGGATACGTATCCTTCGGTAACAATCTCAAAGGGCACATAATAGGTAACGGTATCATTGGTCATCCTCCTTCTCCTGTTATAAAGGATGTCTGCCTAGTGACCGAGTTAAAGCATAACCTGCTCAGCATTAGCCATCTTGCTGATCATGGATATGATATTAACTTTGGACAAAACTGTTGCTATATCTATGATAGGTCAACAGGAGACATTGCTTTTGAAGGGAAAAGAGAGGACAATATCTATATTTTCTATCTCTCTATAAATACTAACTATGCAGGTAGATGTTTATATGCCCACAAAGACGAACGACTACTTTGGCACCAGCGTCTCGGTCATGCCAACATGGATGCTATATCCAGGCTTTCTACCAAGAAGCTAGTGAGAGGATTGCCTGACATCACATTCAAAAAGGTCACGGTATGTGCCGAATGTGAACTAAACAAGGCAACTAAATCCTCATTTCATTCCATCAACTCTGTAAGTACTACTAGACCCTTGCAATTACTTCATATAGATTTATTTGGTCCTAGTAGAATAGCTAGCCTTGGTGGCAAACTTTATGCTTTTGTTATTGTTGATGATTTTTCGAGATTTACTTGGGTTTTCTTTCTCGCTAATAAGAGCGACGCTATCTCTGTTTTAAAAGTTTTTGTAAATAAAGTTCAAAACGAAAAAGGCTACATGATTACTCGAATCCGAAGTGATCATGGAGGCGAATTCGTAAATTCAGATTTTGAAAGTTTTTGTAATGCAAATGGTTTTGATCATGAATTTTCTTGTCCTAGAACTCCTCAACAAAATGGTGTTGTGGAGCAGAAGAATAGGACTCTTGGCGAAATGGCTAGAGTCATGTTGAATAAATTTTCTCTTCCGAAATATTTTTGGGCAGAGGCTGTAAGTACAGCATGCCACATTTTGAATAGGGTGCTTATTCGTCCCATTTCGAAGAAAACACCCTATGAGCTTTGGTTTGGGAGAACCCCAAATGTTTCTTATTTTAGAATTTTTGGCTGCAGATGTTTTATCCTTAACACCAAAGACAACTTAGGCAAATTTGATGCCAAAGCTGACGATGGTATCTTTCTTGGTTATGCCGCCAAGAGTAAGGGATATAGAGTTTTCAATAAACGCTCACTTATTGTGGAAGAGTCAACAAATGTGACTTTTGATGAAGACAACAGTACAGCAAATACTCTTAATGATGACATTGAGCCATCAACTTCTACTCCAATGAATACTTCAATCGAAACTAATTCTCTGGAGGGTTTGCCTAAGAAATTCTCTTTCAAACCTTCTCATCCAGAAAATTTAGTCATAGGTGAAGTTTCACGTGGAGTTACTACTAGATCATCATTAAGAGACTCTGTTGCTAGCATTGCCTTCATTTCACAAGTAGAGCCTAAAAATATTTCTGAAGCTTTTAATGATGAATTTTGGTTTTCTGCTATGCAAGAAGAACTCAACCAATTCGAGAGAAGCCAAGTATGGGAACTCGTTCCTAGACCGGTTAATCACTCTATAATTGGTACTAAATGGGTTTTTAGAAATAAAGTAAATGAAGATGGTTCAGTCACACGTAACAAAGCTCGTCTAGTAGCTCAAGGATACAACCAAGAGGAAGGTATCGACTACGATGAGACGTATGCTCCTGTTGCTAGACTAGAATCCATTCGGATGCTTTGTGCTTTTGCTAATTTTCAAAACTTTAAATTATTTCAAATGGATGTTAAAAGTGCTTTCTTGAATGGCTTTATTAAGGAGGAAGTTTATGTCAAACAACCCCCTGGCTTTGAAAATCACAAATTTTCCGACCACGTGTTCAAGCTAAAGAAAGCGCTTTATGGCCTTAAACAAGCCCCCAGAGCTTGGTATGAAAGGCTAAGCAGCTTTTTGCTTGAGAAAGGTTTTTCTAAAGGGAAAATTGACACTACACTGTTTATCAAATCCTTCAAAGACACCATTCTATTAATTCAGATTTATGTTGATGATATTATTTTTGGGTCTACTGATGAAACTCTTTGTCAAGAATTTGCCAAGTGTATGCAGACGGAATTTGAGATGAGCATGATGGGAGAGCTCAACTACTTTCTTGGTCTGCAAGTAAAACAACTGGCTAATGGAACTTTCATCTGCCAATCAAAGTACACCAAGGACATGCTGAAAAAGTTCGATCTTGACAACATCAAACCAATCAGCACGCCAATGGCCACTTCAACCAAACTCGAACCAGATGAGAGCGGCAAACCTGTTGATCAACGTAAGTATCGAGGTATGATAGACAGCTTACTTTATTTAACTGCTAGTCGTCCCGATATTATGTTCAGTGTTTGCCTATGTGCTAGATATCAAGCTAATCCTAAGGAATCACACATGACCGCAGTTAAGCGTATCTTTAGATACCTTAAGGGTACGGTTACAGTAGGCCTATGGTATCCCAAGTCAACATCATTTGATCTTATTGGTTACTCTGATGCTGACTTCGCTGGATGCAAGGTCGACCGTAAAAGTACGAGCGGCACGTGTCATTTATTAGGAAAAGCTTTAGTCTCCTGGTTTAGCAAGAAACAGAACTCTGTTGCACTATCCACAACAGAAGCTGAATACATAGCAGCTGGGCGTTGTTGTGCACAAATTCTGTGGATGAAGCAAACCCTGGAAGACTATAAGTTATCTTTCATGCATATTCCTATATTCTGTGACAATACTAGTGCCATCAATTTGACTAAGAACCCTGTATGCCACTCACGCACTAAACACATTGAGATCAGACACCACTTTTTGCGTGATCATCAGCAAAATGGCACGATTAACTTAGAATTTATTGACACTGATCATCAGCTGGCAGATTTCTTTACTAAGCCACTATCCGAAGAGCGTTTCAATTTTCTTTGTCGTGAACTTGGAATCTTAGATGAAGCAGTCATAAATTGAAACTCACCTGGGTAAATATCGAGTATATTGTGATTCTTTTACGAAGAATTTGGTATGGGTACAAGCCGAAAGGGTCCTTCTGACAACAAGGCGTAAAAGCCTAAGCGACACGGTGCACTAGTCCTCAGGACTACCGCTAGCTGGGATCCGGCCCCTGCAGCTAACCCATGGCAAATTTGGACTATTGAACCACAATATATATCCTTATTTATTATATGGCTCGTTTCGATTTAATATTGCCTAATTGATATTTTCTAAAAAGTTCATTCTGTTTTCTGTGTACATCTCCTTCTCTATCTATTCTATTCTCTCTGGTGTCCTCAACTTTCTTTTGTTTAACTCTTAAATCTTTTTCTTTGTTATCATTTCTTGTTATTCTTCAACTTTTGTTTTCATTTTAGCCTTTGTTCTGTTCTGGACCAATGATCCAGAACTCGGGCCGAACTCTGCTCCTATCCGAGTTCGGGCCGAGTTCGGTCCCTTGGTTCCAGAGTCGGGATCTGGCTGTGCCGTTGGATCAATTCTAATCCTATGGTCAATATTTCACCCGACCAAAGACCAAGCCCTACTTTATTTCGGGATTCCCTCTCTTTCCTCCCATAATTCCTTCTTCTCCATCTATTCCATCTTCTTCCTTTAAAACCCTAACCCTAGTTCTTGAGATAGAGGGCTCTATTTCTTCTCAAACTCAAGGGAAAGGGGTTTTTCAACATTCTCTTCAACTGTTTGACATTATCTTCAGGTATAACTCTCATTTTCTCTCCTTTTCAAGTTATCAAATTTCTTGCAAATGGCTCCACGCTTGCCCAATCGTGGGAAGAGGATCCGAACCGAGGGTGCTTCCTCTTCAAATCCTCCTCCTCCGATTGAACAAGTAGATGAACAACATCCCCTCAATCCGTTGTTCAATCCACCATGTCCCGATGACCCTAACACTTATGACGACCGTCTTTTTGTGTCGCTAGAAGCCTCAAATGAATGGTTTAGCGATTTTAGAACTCGTCCGGTGTTTGGGGGTCATCCCATAAACTTCACCATATTTTCTCAATATGAGTCTTTATTCCGTGATCTTTGTTTGGATGCTTTAGTTGCTTCAAATTTTGTCATCTATCGTAGTGCAATCCAAATGTTTTATTGCAATTTAACTTTTGATGCAACCCACATCTATTCCCGGGTTGCCGGTATTGACATCGCCTTCAATGATTCGGAGTTGGGGGAGTTTCTTGAACTTATTAATCTTGATGCTTGGGATAAACTTGTGGAAGCACGCCAATTCCAATTTGTTGACGATACTTCTCTTGAAGGATTCAAGGAGGAACTATGTGCTCCTAACATAAGTCCTCGCAAGCTTATGGCTAAGCATCTCAATCCCTACTTCTATGAACTTCATCGCATGATTTTTAACACCATCTTACCCAAGGCTGGATCAACTGATGAAGTTACATACTTTGAGATCTCAGCCTTATATCATCTCCATTATCGTATTCCATTCAATCTTCCTAGGACAATGATGGATTGGATGATAAATTGTAGGAAGAAACCAAGGGCGTTAGTTTATCCTTTATATCTTCCTATGGTTTTTCGTGCATTTATCATTCCTCTTCATGACTGTCCATTCTTGCCCGCTCCTGCCTTCTTGTCCAAGGCACGCCGCACTCAGGCAGTTGTCGCCTCTCCTGAGGCATCTGAGCATTCTGAGGATGAGGAGCCTGACGCCCCTCCTTTTGGTCAGGATGCACCTCCTCCTCCTGCCACCCTGGAGTCTATACAGACTATGCTTCGCGATCGCTTTGCTGTTGAGGATGATCGTTGGACGCAGCAGGATTACCGTACCACTCTGCAGATTAGTGCCCTTGGGAACTCTCTGCATGATATGCGGTATTCACTCGCTCGTCATCCTGATCTGCATGTGCCTATTGAGCGGGATCCAGATCGAGCGGGTCATCGTATAGACGATCCGTGGGTCATGAGGTATATGGATCCGGATGATGCTTTCGTGGACCCTCGTCGCTCTTTCCCTGGTCCTTCAGATGTTCCAGGACCTTCTGGTGCTCCGTGATGGAGACTGGCTTGTTGTGCTGCTGCCACTGCTGATGGTCTTAGTTGCTTTATGTTTTTAGTTATTTAGTTATGGATTTATGTACTGGATTTTTTTTTCTTAGAACCCTGATGATGTGTTTGACATTCTGATTGGTGGATATCATTTTATGCTATTTCTCGTAGTTTCTTTTTGCACTCTCTTGTCTAGTATTATACTATTTTTTTCTCTTGGTGTGGTTGCATTACTATTCATTGCTTATTTATATTGCTAACTGCCAAAAAGGGGGAGAAACATATGTATATTTTTGTGCTGGCTTGTTTTGGGAAACTTTTACAGGTTCTATGCAGGTTCTATGCATTCATCTGTGTATATCTGTGCTCGTTCTGGGAATATGTTATCTATCAGGTTACAGGGTATATGCACTGTTTACGGGGGAGAGCTACTACTTCTAGCTCGAAACCGGTCACTGATTACGGGGGAGCTATCCGATTCTAGCTCTGCATCAGTTATGGGGGAGCTATGTTGTAATCAACTGTGTCAAGGTATGAATATTGAAATATACATGTATTATTTTGTCAATTATCAATATGGGGGAGATTGTTGACACAAAGTCACAGTCAACCAAATATTGACTACATTGACTAAATAATATCTGTATAAATTCAATACGACACACGACGTCTGCTTTCAGTTCGGGACAAACGACAGCTCAGTTTTCGACTCTCAGTATATTTTCGAGTCTGTACTTTTTCATTTCATTGAGTCTAGAAGTATGTACTCTGAGTTATGCTGAGCTCTTGGAACTTAGTCTACAAGCCTACCCAAAATCCCAAGCTCCACCAAAACAAAATTGCCCACAAGTCCCACTTAGAATCACTCTGTGCTCTGGAGACAGAGTTCGGGCCGAACTCTGCCTCCACACAGAGTTCGGGCCGAACTCTGTCCCCTAGAAATCAGGAACCCTAATTTTAGGGTTAGCTGGTTGCTAGCTGTCCAACGGCCAAATTTTTTGAATTCTCCTACCCGAATTTTGGCCGAATTCTGCCTCAAAAATCAGTATAAATAGGGCATGAATTCTCTCATTTTGAATCACTCAATCTTCTCTTCTCTTCTCTCCTACAAGCTCTATAAGCCATACCCTTCCCATCTACTAGCCACAAGCCTCCTAAGTCTCGAGTGCTCAGCATCTCTCAGTTAGGATTCTTGTGCAAGAGTGAAGAAATCGCTTGGACAATTCCAAGCAATCGCCACTGCGATTCTCTGTAAGAAGTTGACGTGCTCTTCTGAAGTAAAGGCACGGGTTGTAAGCTACTATTTCACAAATAGTGGATTTAATCCTGAGCTAGAGTTCTCAGGCCTGGACTAGTCCTCCACGAGGGAAACCAGGTTAAAATTGCTGTGTTTGCGTATGCTCTCTTGTCTTTCATTTACATTCCGCATTTTACTCTGATTATTCATTGTTCGTGAAAGAGTAATTTTTTAATTGGTCATTATATATATACTCTATTCACCCCCCCTCTAGAGTTGCCAAACTGTTCTTCATGCATATGCGGCCAACAAAGCTCATGCGGCCAGAATGCTTCATACGGCCGAGAATGCCTTATGCGGCCAGAATGCTTCATGCGGCCGAGCACTATTCTTCTTCTCCATTTTCGAGAACAGAACCATGGAAGCCATTGCTTCCAAGCTCTCTAAATTCTTCATTCCAAGCCCAAATCTGGACTTCCATAGGTCAAAATAGGGTAGAACGAAATTTTCTACAACATGAAACCATCAAAACTTGGAAATAACAAAGTTAGATAGATCAAAACCTAAGAAATCTGAAAATACATTAAACTTAGATCTACATGAAATGAATCATGGAAATTGTAAATACTAAATACTAAAGTATCTAAGAATCTTGAGAGGAAGACAATAGAACAACAAAAATAGAGATCCATCAAGAAGCAAGTTGGCACTTGCCTATGCGGCTGGATAGGTGGGGGAGAGTTTATGAGGAAGAAGAAGAGTAATGGTGAAGTAATAAAGAGAGACAAAGGGAATGGAGCTTTAAATGAAGGAGTGGTGGTAGGTGGGGAGTTGTTGAACCACCCAAGGCCGGAAAATAAACCAACACAGGCCGAACCCAAAAGCAAAGTAAAAAGCAGAAAGTAAAATACAGAAAATAATTAGCATGAAATGAAAGAAATTTAAATATAGAACAATACATGATAAATATTAAAAAAATACATTTCAGCAGTATATGCATTAAAATACGTATTCTGGGAACGGAAAGTAACATCTCTATCCTCCTTAGAAAAATTCTGTCCTCGGAATTTCAAATCCAAGCAGGATAGAAACATCAGAGCTAAACTAATCCAAGTATAAGCAATTTGAGTAAACAATCATTCTACAATGTTAACAGTAAGTAACATATCCATATTGAACATTCTACGGCACCAAGCAATTCTACTCATAAGGTGACAAGCATGAAAAGTTGAGACAATCAAGGTATACAGAAAGAGATATACCTTGTGAGTCAAACAGGTACGGATACCGTGATCGGATATCATTCTCACGTTCCCACGTTGACTCCCCTAAAGAGTGATGACCCCAAGCAACCCGGACAAGGCTAATTGTTCGGTTCTTGAGTATCTTCTCTCTTCGGTCCAAAATGGACACATGCTGTTCCCGTAAGATAGGTTGGTACCAACAACCAGTTCAGAATGATCGAGGATATAGCTTGGGTCCGATACATACCTACGTAACTGAGATACATGAAACATGTTATGTACCTCCCGTAACGAAGGTGGAAGGGATAAACGATAAGCAATATCGCCTATCCTATCAAGGATAACAAATGGGCCTACGTATCGCGGATGCAACTTCCCGCGAATGCCAAATCTAATGACCCTACGGGTAGGTGAGATCTGCATGAACACGTGGTCTCCAACAGAAAACTCTAGCGGTCTATGATGCTGGTCCGCCCAATGACGATGTCGATCTTACGCAATGCGAAGTCGCTCTCTAATTCCCTTAACCACTTTAACTGTTTGAACAATCATTTCTGGGCCTAGCATCTTTCTCTCCCCGATATCATCCTATGCTAGTGGTGACCTACACTTCTTACCATATAGAGCTTCAAATGGCGCCATCTAGATAGTGGCTTGATAACCGTTATTATATGAAAACTCGACTAAGTGTAGGTGGCTCTCCCAAGATCCTCCAAAATCTAGGGTGCAAGCTCGCAACATATCTTCTAAGGTCTGAATTATTCTATCTGATTGCCCGTCTGTCTGGGGACGGTAAGCCGTGCTAAATCTTAACTTGGTACCCAGACTATGATGTAAGCTCTTCCAAAAATATGATGTAAAATGGGTATCTTTGTCTGACACAATACTGATAGGGACTCCATGCTGCCTGACTATCCGTTGCATATACAGCTCTGCCAACTTTTCTGTAGATTGCCCTACTCTGAAAGGAAAAAAGTGTGCTACCTTTGTAAGCCGGTCCACTATCACCCAAATAGCATCTTTACCACTTGGCGATCTCGGTAAACCGGTCACAAAGTCCATTGTGATGTGTTCCCACTTCCATTCCGGAATAGGAAGCGGTTGCAATGACCCAGCTAGCCTCTGCTGTTCTGCCTTCACTTGCTGACATACCAAGCAACGGAAAATAAATCTAGCTATCTCCCTCTTCATCCCGTTCCACCAGAAGTGCTGTTTGATATCTTGGTACATCTTAGTCCCTCCAGGGTGTATAGAATACTGAGAACTGTGGGCTTCTGCCATAACCTCCTGTCTGATATCTCCACTAGGCACACATAGACGTGATCCAAACCTAAGTGTACCATCTTCATAGATTTGCATCTCCTTTCTGAGTTCCGACTCACATTCTGTCCTGAGCTTCTAAATCCTTGGGTCCTGTGCCTGAGCTGCCTTGATCCTGTCTACTAAGTCAGATTGAACTTGTAGACTTGCCAAAATTCCCATATCACTATGAAAATACAACTTCGATGCCTATCTCCTGAAGGTCTTCTAAGATATGCTTCTGTGTTGTCAACATAAATGTATCGCCTCTCCTGTTGAGAGCGTCTGCTACCACATTAGCCTTGCCTGGATGATACTGAAGCTCCATGTCATAATTCTTGATCAATTCTAGCCATCTTCTCTGCCTCATGTTCAGTTCCTTCTGAGTAAAGATGTACTTCAGACTTTTGTGGTCTGTGTATATGTCCACTCGATCACCATATAAGTAATGTCTCCATAGCTTTAAAGCAAATACTACTGCCGCCAACTCCAAATCATGAGTTGGGTAATTCTTCTTGTGGTCTTGAAGTTGCCTAGATGCATATGCTATCACCTTTCTATGTTGCATAAGGACGCACCCAAGTCCTTTACCTTACGCATCATAATATACTGTAAAACCTATGGGTCCAATTGGCAATGTAAGAATAGGCGATGATATCAAATTCTGCTTCAAAGTATCAAATGATGCCCGACATTCTATCGACCAGACGAATGGCACGTCCTTCCGTGTCAAGCGGGTCATGGGTGCTGAAAGTCTTGTAAAGTCGGATACGAACCTTCTGTAATATCCTACCAATCCCAAAAAACTCCGTACATCTGCTACGATCTTGGATACTGGCCAACTCTCTACTGCTTCTACCTTCTTGGGATCTACTGCTACTCCAGCTCCTGATATGATATGACCCAAAAATGAAATGTGATCCGTCCAAAACTCACACTTGCTGAGCTTGGCATATAACTGGTTCTCTCTCAGAACCTGCAACACTTTCCTGAGGTGATCTTCATGCTCCTCCTCACTCGCTGAATATACGAGAATGTCGTCGAGGAACACAAAGACAAACTGGTCTAAATATGGAATAAAGATGCGGTTCATCAAATCCATGAATATTGTTGGAACATTGGTCAAACCAAACGGCATTACCAAGAATTTATAATGCCCATATTTTGACCTGAATGCTGTCTTGGGAATATCCTCCTTCCGAACCCTCACTTGATGATACCCTGAACGAAGATCTATCTTGGAGAAAACTCTAGCTCTGCTCAACTGATCAAACAAGTAGTCGATCCTTGGTAGTGGGTACTTGTTCTTTACTGTTGTCGCGTTGAGCTTCCTGTAGTCAATGCACAATCTGGATGACCCATCCTTCTTTTCCACAAGTACCACTGGTGCTGCCTATGGTGATATGCTAGCTTGGATGAACTTCTTCTCCTTCAGTTCCTTTATGTGCTGATATACCTTGGCCTGCTCTGAATCCGTCATTCTGTAAACTTGATCTGATATCGGTTTAGTTCCAGGTGCCAATTCTATGCTGAACTCAATATCTCTAACCGGTGGTAGACCTGGAAGTTCTTCAGGAAATACGTCTAGAAACTCTTCAACTACCTTCGGAACCTGAACTTCTTCCATTACCGTTACTACCCCTTGCTCTTGGTGAGTTGCCATTGTTCTGACTAAGGTGAATCTCTTCATGCCTGAAATATCAAAAGATACACTCCCTCTACGATAATCTATTGTCGTATGACTGTCTTTCAGCCAGTCCATGTCTAAGATAACGTCAAAATTTCTAACAGGAAATTCTATCAACCGGGCGGGTAAGGAATGCCCGCAAACTACAATGCTACATGCTAGAATAATCCTACTAACTCCTACGAGCCCATTACCAGTGAGTATATTCAACCTCCCTAGCAATGCCTCGAACTCCATTCCTAGCCGTGTTGCAAATTGTGCATATATAAATGAGTATGGTGCTCCTGAATCAAACAATGCTACCGCGGGATATAAGACGACGAGAATGTTACCTACCACAACATCTTCCGATGCCAATGCCTCTTCCAAGGACAGAATGAATGCCTGCCCTCGACCTCCTTGCTGGTTCCCATGCTGCGGCCTAACCTGGTGCTGCTGCTGCCCCCTGCCTTGGTGATGCTGGGGTGGTCTATGCTGGTATTGCTGTATCGGTGGTCCCTGCTGTCGAAACATCTGAACCTGTGTCATGAACGGGCGCTGTGCCAACGGTCTCACTGCTACCGCTGGTCCTCGATACTGGCCTGCCCCTGGTACTGGCAGAGCAGGAAATTGCTGTACTGGTCCTCTTGACCTCAAGTTCATGGGACAGGTGGTAACCCGATGATCTGGACTTCCACATATCAAACACTGCCCGTTCAATATCCGACACACATCTTTAGTGTGCCCTACCTTCCCACAATAAGTGCAGCCCACTGGGGGTTGCTGGTTCTTCCTCTGTTGCTGTTGCTGCTGCTGTCTTGGTGGTGGTGCTGGCCCTCGTATTGCCACATCGTGAATACGAATGCCAGGCAACGGTACTGTTGTTCGGGGCGCTACTCCCCCTCCTCATTCAATCTGACTGTGGGATCTCTTCTGACCTCCAGACCTTGCCGTGATCCTCTGAATAGTGATCTCATGCCTCCGAATTGCCGTCAACACTTCATCGAAAGTCTGATAGTTGTGCCCCTCTATCAATTGTAAGAGCTCAAGATGAAACCCTTGCTGAAATCTCATAGCCCTCTGGCTCTCTGTTGCTACCATCTCTGGGGTAAACCTACTCAATCTGCAGAACTTCGTTGCATAAGCATCTACTGTCTTGCCAGCCTGCTTGAGGTTGATAAACTTCTGTTGTAGCTCAAACTGTACCACAACTCCATAGTACTTTATCTTGAATCTTGCTATAAAATCGTTCCAAGAAACAGGACGTCTGATGCCCACTTCCTCTGATTCCTACCAATCATGTACGAGATCCTGAAGTAACAACTTCACTTGATCCACACGTTCTTCTGCCTTAGCTGCCATCAAAATAGTCTTAATATCCTTAAGCCATGCATCTGCTGAGATGACATCTTCCGTGCCCTCAAAACGGCGGGGGTTGAACTTATAAAATCTGGTTGATGCTCCTGAATCTGGCCTCGTCTCTCTCTCCAAAGCCGTCTGCAACCCTTGGTTGAGTAGTACGTTCTGCTCCTGTAACTGAGTGTGCATGCGCTGTTGGGCTAACATCTGATGTTGCTGAGTAACCAGCATCCCTCTTATGATCTCCAGAAGGGCCGGTGTGTCCACTTCCACAGGGGTAGGTAGAACTATTGGCGGCGTTGGAACCTCCGAATACTGCGGCCCAGCTGCTAGTTCGACTATCACTTCTACTTGGATAGTCTCTTGGGGTAGTACTGGCCCTTGTTGCTGACCAACCGGGTCAGGTTGCCCATGCTGCACTTGTTGTTGCTGTCCAGTTCTGACAGGTGCGGACGAGGTACCCCTAAGGAAAGGGATAAGAGAGAAATCAAACGACCGGACATGAAGGATCAATAAAGTCGAAGGATACCGGAATGTCAAGCTAGAGTCGAGAGTAGCGAATCATGAGATCAAGGGGAAACATGTGTGATTGAGACATCCTATAAATTAAAATACCCCACAAGTCTGAAATCAGACCTGCATGGTGTTTGCCATTGATTATAAAAGAATAGAACAATTATATCGGAGGACTAGACTTTTACTTTACAATACAAACTCGCTCGTACAAAGAAAGCCTAGGAACGAAAACCTAGGTACAGCAATCTAAGTACGATTGTTTATTTTTGATTCTGGGGGATGACGATAGAGGCTCGGGAAAGCGACGGCCGCTCTGCCTTACTCCTTGGACGATCAGACGTAGCCTTGGCTCCGATGAAGAACTGCTCTCAAGATGGAAATACTCTTCTGTGCGCACCTTTTTCTTTCTGTGTGTCTAGCCGGGTGGAGAGGATCTCTTTCGCAAGGGAATGGCACCTTGCTATATATTTTTCAGTTTTTTGATCGGGGATCTGAGATTCTTTTGCAAGGGAATGGCACCTTGTTATTTATAGAAGTGGGGTGTCATCATTAGGGTTTGCAATGATTACCCTAAAAAGTTGGCGGCTTGGGGATTTAATTGCCATTTTCCTTGATCTATTTTGTTGGCAATTAATCTGGACCACTGATCTTGATTGCAGCGAATCTGGACAATTAATGCTGATTGTGTCAAATCCGTACGGGCATTTAATGTTGATTGTCATGAATCTTTGGAAGCTCGGATCTCCTGCTACGTGTCACGATTGCAATAAATCTGCTTTGATTCGGGTAATTATGATGATTGTACTAAATCAGGTAGTTGGAATTTGTTGATAACTCTTGAGTGATTTAGTGCCACGTGGGTAACTGATTTTCTGCCACGTGTCAAAGCCGCATGAGGGTAGCTTCCTAGGTTTTGGACTGCGTGAAGGTGGCAGCCGCATAGGTGACTTCTCACAATTTGAGCCGCATAGGGGTGGTTTCCAATTGAGCCGCATAGGACTTACCACGTGTCAAGGCTGCATGGGCGTGAGCCGCATGGAGATGATCCTCATGACCCGAGCCGCATGAGAACAGCGGCCGCATAAGGTGACTGTTCATAATTTGAGCCGCATGACAAGGGTCTTCCCGCTCCGAGCCGCATACGAGCATCAGTCGCATGGGTTGGTGGCAGCCGCATATGAGGCTTTGTAGTTGGTGGATCGTGCCAGCTGCAGAGGAGATTTTCTCTGTTTTCCGAGGAATATGCCGTCACATCGAAGTTCATCATTTCAGCTTTAATGTCAGAGTTATTACTTTATGTCAGAGCATTTAATGGGAGCAGTCACTTCATGGCCAGCTGTAAAGCTGCATAGGGTCACGTGATTCTCGCCTGAGCCGCATGAGGCTATTGAAGGGTTTCTGAGCCGCATGAGGCTCTGATAAATTTCTGAGCCGCATGAGGCTCCTTCTGCTTTAAGCCGCATGGGCTTCTTCTATTTTGAGCCGCATAGGCTTCCTCTGTTCTTTTCTATGCTTCTACAAGACCCCCTTCAAAGTTTTCAATTTAAAAAATTGGAATACTTTGAATAAGAAGCATGGCTATATGAGCTCCGCTGGCCGCATAGGATGTTCCTGGCCGCATGGCTTGTCTGGCCGTATAAACTCCCTAGCCGCATGAACTGCTCTGGCCGCATGGATCACTTCTGGCCGCATGCTGTTCTCTCTGCCATGTAGGCGGCATTAATTACTCTTGATCTGTTATGATTTGGAGCCGTCTCTTGGAGGAATCCCAAGAGTCGGTTCATTAAATATTTGGATTTCGTGCTTTGATGTATCTTCTTTATGAGAGAGGGAGCAAAATCCGAGGAGTCGGTTTTGCCTGCAGCACACGACCCGAAGCAGTTTATCGGTCCACGTGCCCCCCATGTCTGCCTATAAATAGGGTGCTGTTTGGATAGAGAGACTTCTTTGCCTCCTTTTGTCCTCCTCTTCTCTTGTCCTAAGCTGCTGTTCTTCCTTCTCCGATCATCATCACCAATGGCCCCCAAAGCTTCCACAGCCGCTGCGAAGGGAAAAGGTATGGCTTCTTCGTCAGCCCCGGCGCCTGAAGTCCACCCCGACGTTCAGCCCCCCATTGCTGGTAAGGGTTTATGTCAGATCGTATCTTTTGAAACAAAGACGGCTCTGTTGCATGCTTTATGCACAAGCCTTTAATGCGTTCCTCGTTCTCGTTGAATCTGTTCGCTTTGTATGGGCCATATGTGCGTCCCACGTCCGAGCCGTATGGGGGTTGTCTAGTGGCCGCCTAGACGCTTCACAAACTGGACCGCATGATGACCCTTCGAACAGAGCCGCATGAGTTCCTCTCAAACAGGACCGCCTAAGTTTGTCTGAATTGGGCCGCATGAGGCTGTGCTGCATCGAGCCGCATGAGCTCCCTTGAGTCGCATAATGCTCTGCTAAGTAGAACCACATAAGCCCACGCTAAGCAGAGCCGCATAGGCTTATGCTACTCGGTGTCGCATAAGCTCGTTTTGAAATAGAGCCGCATAAGCTTGTCTCTAAATAAAGCCGCATAAACTTATGTAAGCCAAAGCACTTAGTAGTTTCGTTTTAGCCATCTTTTGATTTTTTTTCTTTCTTTCCTTCTTCAGTGAATCTGCCAGTGAATGCTGCTGGAGAACTTCTGGTGGGGCACGCCCAATCTGCTATGGGTATAGGTACGATCATATAGTCGAGTATATGACGAACCAGTTTCCAAAAGAGCCTTTGGAAAGGCTAAATGCTATGAAGAAGCAGTCCTTTCACTTCCTCTGCGCCATGATAAACTCGGGGCAATTGGACGGGGAATACCTGAAGCCTGCGTTCCTCTTTGGGGATGCTCTGTCTGTGAAGAACACCCGGGCACTAGATATATCCGAGAGCTGGAACTTCACTCTTGATGAGGTGGAGATCCATATCCCTCTGATAGAGCGTCATTTTCCTTTGTCTTGGTTCAATATGCTACCGTTAGACAGAAAGATGATAGACTCGTTGACTCCCAGCAAGTCAGGGATGTTTGTGGGAAACATCCATTACAATAGGAATTTGGGGTCAGCGTATCCGGGAAAGGAACCAGTCAGTCGGTACGTGATGGGACTTGCTCCGGGTACCTTCATAAACGTAATGGGTCCCAATTTCACGTTCATCCAAGCTGATACCTTCTTGAACCAGCTTGCTCGAAAAGAGTCTTATCCTGTTGGCCGGTTGGCATTGGTGAACTGGATAAACCCTATCCCTTCATGGGCCAACTTGACCACGTGGATTCTGCGAAAGTATGAGGCTTTCCTGCGTAAGATCGGCCTTTACCACGCCATTCGGGGCACCTGTCATGGTCTGCCCATAAATAAACCGTTGTTCATGGCTCTCCTGGAGATGTTCAACCGGAGGACATGTACCTTCTTCACGCCCGGAGGGGAGCTGGGACTTGCTCTTCATGAGATGTACGTTGTCTCCAAGCTGTCCTGGAGGGAGGAAGTCTTTGAAGTGTACACCCCTACGAGCGAAGAGCTCGAGGATTTGGATCGGCAGTTCTCGGGCTTTGTTGCCGTGTATCGGGAATTGCTATGTCACCACAGTACTTGTCATCAGACGGCTATCAAGAAAGACGGTAGCTCGGAAGGAAGCACTCCTCACACCACCACCTGGGTCGCATATCTTTTCACACTCGGCACCTCAGGCCGGGTTTCTTCTCGAGATCCTCAGACTCGTGAGGAGGTACAACACTTGGTGTCGACTGCCAAGAGATCGAGGTCTACGGGCGACACATTTGGGAGTAAGACTGACTCCTTTAGTTATTTTTATCATAGTACTCAGCGACTGTCGGAGAAGGCTCCTTGCGGGATTTCTGATGGTGTGGCTGCGGAACTGCGTAGTCTCCGGAGGGGCGGGTTCTATTGAGAGGATCAGTCGCCACTTTATCCTTCCCGCCGTAAAGTTGGTTTTTAGGATCAAATTGGCCCTGCTTCCGGCCATGGTGTGCAGCATACACCATGGCTTTCGTGCCTTTTCGTCGAAGGTCATCGCCCGTGACACGGCGATGGATTTTGAGCGCATAGAGCTGCCATACCATTATCTGATGGGGTGGCTGTTAATGCACTGCCGGTCTTTGATGAGGCATGGAGGAGAAGATGGCGTTACGGCTGATGATGCTTTCATTTTCCGATTCCACCATCAGCCCTGGGAGTACAGCATCATGCCAGCCTGTCGGAGAGCGCTGGCGAGAGTGGACGGATACGACTTTTTGTGTCCGTACCTCGTTTTACTGCTGAAGTGGTGAGGAGCGCACATGTTGATGGTACCGAACCCTCTCTCCTATTACCTGAAAAAATGCTCCTTTGGCTGCGTAATATCCGCCCAGCGCACCTAGTATATCGTAATCGCAACAACGTCTACTTGGAGCCCTACTTGCCAGGCAAGTTTTCCCGCCAGTTCGGGTATAGCCAACTATTTTTGGACAGTCCCAGCTCTTGCCTGGCTTTGAAGGTAGCGTCCTGGACGGTATCAGGGCATGGCATTATTACGACACGGTTCATACTCGAGCCACCTTTTCAGTCCCTGATGGCGAGGTGCCAGGGGAGATTTTATATATGGCGGCCTTATATCATGTTACAGCGAACAAGCCTCCCATCAGTTTCGATCCGAGTACCAGTTTTATCGTGGGTACTGGCTTGGAGGAGAAGCCCCAGGGGTCTAGGAAAAGAAAGAGGAAGGCGAACACAATTCCTGTGCCTGACTCGGAGTCCACCACTGCGGACGAAGAGAATGATGAGCATGATGCAGATAACTCTTCCCTTCCGGTGGAAGATGTTGGGGCGGATCAGCTGCCTATTATGTTAGATGAGATGGTGGCGAATCAGCCGCCTGTTGCACCTGGTCCTGTACGAAAACGTAGCAGGCAAATCTCCTCTGTTGGCGGTATTCTTTACTCCCGGAAACGGGCTGCGACCAGACGTCGTAAGTTAACTATAAAAGAGAGAAGCAAGGACGTCGACCCCGCTTTAGAGGTAAATTGAGCTACTATTATCTTTATTCAGTTCTTCTTTTCTCCTGAACTTTGACATTAATCATTTTTCTTTCCTTTCGTAGGCGTCCGAGGAAGAGGAATCTCACGAACCGGCCACTATTTTTGAAGTCGATCCAGCCTTGAACACTTTGATCAATGACATATGTGCCGGGATTATTTCTGCCGGGGCTCTCTCGATTGCGGCTGAGGAAGCTCACGTTGCTGAGGTCGCGACTCGAGATGACGGGGGCTCCGATGAACCTATCCCCGAAACTGCTAAATTCCATCAAGGTGACGCTGGTCCAGTCGTACCTCCTTCCGAGACGGCTGGGGCAGAAGACCCAGCCGGATTTAGCTTGGGGGTTACCGGTGAGGGGACTATGGCAGTTTTGAGCGAATCTCAGCCTCCACAACCCTCTCCAGGTAAGATAAGCCAAATTTTAACTAATGAGGAGGCCCATTCACTCTATCATCACATCCTTCGGGTTACATTGATTGATGGTTGCTCTGGACATACAGGTCCTGTCCTTTCAGTGTCGATGACGGACATTGTTAAGGTAGGCTCTGCTAGCGAGGATTTGGCGGAAGGGAGCGTGCCCCCTCATCTTCCGACTTATCTTGAGGGGTCTCCCACCGGATCGAGTTCGGGAGGTCATATGGCGGCACAGCCTAGACAGGGAGTAATGGTCCCTGCATCTTCCTCTGCTCGTATGACTTTGGGGGTTGATCTCTCAGCTTTATCGAGTATCCAGGTTGTTCGGTCCACGGAGGAAGAATTGGCCGCTGTTCAAGCGTCCTTTTGCTCAGAATTTATTTCCCTTGCGGCAGGGACGACAAGTTCTGTTGCGTCTTCTTCGACACTGCCAGCCACACTTCCTTTGACACCGTCCTCTACGAAAGTTCTGGATGAGGTGTCGCAGGATGTGGTTGATAGTTTCTACCGTCATTTGAAGAGAGAAGTGGAAGCTGCTGTGGAGCGGAGGACCCCTTTCGCCTTAGCCCGGTAATGCGCCCAGGGCCAAATTGACATTCTCAAAACCCTTCCTGGCGGGGAAGGGATAGCTGCGCTTCTGGAGCCCAAACTGTTGGAGGCTGATCAGCTTGTGGCCCAATTTCAAGTGCTGCGACAAGCTGATTTGTCTGCAGCAATTGATCAGGAGCGGGGGTTCCTCACCACCGCTCTGGAGAAGATAAGGCTCGCGCGAGATACATCTAAGCTGGTTATAATAAAGGACCTTGACGACCTGTCTCTCTTGTACGACCAACTGAGCCACCGGAGCGAGGTTTGCAGGGCTCGGAGGCGACCGCCTCCCAGGGAGTAATCGATACAAGGGAGCAGATTCTCGAGCTTCAGAAGAAACTGGCCTTCTTGGAGTCTGAGCTTGAAGCTTCCCGTGCGGACAAAGAGCTGATTATTCAGGATGCCGAAAGGGTTTCCAGAGCTTCTGCTAACCTGGAACGCGCTTTGAAGAAGTTTGAGGAGGGCTGGCGGGCTCATGCGCCCTTGGAAGATGCGGCGCTACTGACTCAGGAGGTCGAGCGTCGGGACAAATAGCAATTTGAGCGGTCGACTGCCTTGTTGAGGGACCGTCTCAGGGCATTATGTATCGCCGAACAGTAGTCGGCTTTTTCCTTTTTTTTGTTTTTGTTCTTTTCCTTTCTTGAGTGGGACGTGGTCCCATAACATGTAGTACCTTTGACTTTCAAATAAAAGAGTATGTTTTATTTTATCCTTCATTTGTATTGCTTATTGTGCTTGTGGTGTTGTGGTATTTGCCCCACTGGGGGACTATTTGTGGACTTGCTACCCTTGGTATACCTTGGTTTTAGGTACGGATAACAAGTTTGATGAGGATACTTAGAACAATTCCATATTAAGGTGGCCATGAAAGTTCCTGGTATCGGAAGAAAGAATGCCATAGAGCAGCTGGGCTCCCGGGGCATGATGAGGCGCATGTACTAGGAAACTTTGTACATCATTTATGGTCTACGGAGGACATTTGTGGGCCTATTATCCTTGGCATACCCTGGTTTTTTTTTGGTACGGATAATAGGTCGAGAGAGAACCGACATACTTACTCAGAGGTAATGAGGACGTAGTAAATATGAGAGTTTCTTCGATGGAGCATTCCCACTCAGAGGTAATGAGGACATGGCAGGAGTGGGCTCCATGAAGGAAATATAGAACAACTCAGAGGTAATGAGGACATGGAGGTTCTATGTGAGGGGCGGTTTGTTTTTGATGGAAGGGAAACAACTCAGAGGTAACATTGACGTGGTTGTTTCAGAGAATTTGTGGATCTGTTACCCTTTTTGTGCACTGAGAGTGCGGGTATTAGACCATAAGGAGAGAGCTTTTTTAGAAAGAAAGTTCAGAGGTATGATCATACATGACTTACTACCTAAAAGATGCGATATAGCTTCATATGTGGTGGCCAGGATGTGAGTTCAGCGGTACTTGTGGATACGTGACTCGACAATCTGGGAGATTTGGGACCAGAATGTAAGTTCAGTGGTACCTGCGGGTACGTGACTCGACAATCTGGAGATCTGGAGTCGGAATGTGAGTTCAGCGGTACCAGAGGGTACGTAACTTATTGCTTCGGAAGATTATTTTCGGGATGTGAGTTCAGCGGTACGAGAGAGTACTGACTCGTTATCTTGACAATTTGTAGGCGGGATGTGAGTTCAGCGGTACGAAAGAGTACATGACTCGTCATCTTAGCAATTTGTTGGCGGGATGTGAGTTCAGCGGTACGAGAGAGTACATGACTCATCATCTTGGCAATTTGTAGGCGGGATGTGAGTTCAGCTGTACGAGAGAGTACATGACTCGTCATCCTGGAAGATTTGTAGGAAGGATATGAGTTCAGCGGTACGAGAGAGTACATGACTCGTCATCCTAGAAGATTTGTAGGCGGGATGTGAGTTCAGCGTTACGAGAGAGTACATGACTCGTTATCCTGGAAGATTTGTAGGCGGGATGTGAGTTCAGCGGTACGAGAGAGTACATGACTCGTCATCCTGGAAGATGTCGTCGGGATGTGAGTTCAGCGGTACGAGAGAGTACATGACTCGTCACCCTGGAGGATGTCGTTTCAGACGTAATACTTCTTTAGGAACTTGCCGTTGATGGGCAACATGAGCAAGTCTCCATTTTGTTTTGCGAGGCGGTAAGCTCCATTGGAGAATACAGCATCAATGATGAACGGACCTTCCCACTTTGGCTGGAACTTGTCGACAGTTTTGTGAGTCATAACCATCGGCCTCCGAACTGCCAGAACGAGGTCGCCCACTTGGAATGTTCTGATTTTAACCTTCTTGTTGAAGGCTCCGAAGATGCGTGCCTGGTACAGCTCGATTCATTGTTGAGCTAATAGGCGCTTCTCATCTAGGGCCTCCAACTCTTGTAGTAGACGGTGGTGATTATCATCTGTCGTCAATCTGTAGGTGAGAGCGACACGGAGCGAGGGGATTTGAGTCTCCAGTAGGAGAACTGCCTCACTTTCGTATACCAGAAAGAATGGTGTATTCCCGGTGGCAGTCCATACTGTGATACAGTACGCCCATAAGCACTCACCGAGCTTTTCATTCCAGTCGTATTTGTTTGATGACACGAACTTCTTGAGAAGCTTGATGATTGTTTTGTTGAATGCTTCAGCCAGACCATTAGCCGCTGGGTTATATGGTATTGAAGCAATATTCTGGATGCAGTTTTTATCACAAAACCGATAGAAGACGTGGCTTGCGAACTGTGGACCATTATCATGGATGATCCTTCGGGGCAGCCTAAAGCGATAGATGACTTGATGCTTGAGGAAGCTGATCACGTTTGAAGTCTTCACTTCTGCCAGCGGAACAGCCTCCGCCCATTTGGAGAAGTAATCTGTAATTGCGAGTATGAAGCGATGTCCTCGGGACGAAGGCGGAGTGATCGGACCGATGATGTCCATTCCCCATGCTTCGAAGGGCCAGGATGCCACCGTCGGGTGTAGAAACTCGGATGGCTGGTGGATGAAATCTGCGTGGACTTGACAGGTTTTGTATTTTTGTGCATAGTCTACTGCGTCTGCAACCATCGTGGGCCAGTAGTAGCCCACCCGGCGAAGGCGATCTTATAGTTTCGGGCCAGGCTGATGGGATCCACAGATGCCGTCGTGAGCTTCACGCACGGCTTCTTTGGCCTCTGTATTTGACAGGCGTCGAAGCAGTAATCCATCGTATGATCGCCGATATAGCATTTTTGTCTCTGTATCGTAGAAGAATCTGAGGGAACGTCTTCTAATAGAAGTGGCTTCCTTCGAACTCTCCGGCAGGATATCGTAGACTACGAAGTCAATGAATGGTTGTCTCCAGTCTGGCACTTCGTCGACTGTCAGAGCGGAGTAGCTCTCGGCACACTGAACATTATTCTTGGGACAGACCAACTCACGGCCTATAATGTCAACCAGATGATGAGCATGATTCAGAACTACTAAGGAAGTGGCAAGACCTGCTAGGGCATCGGCTTTAATGTTTTGGAGCCTGGGAACGTGCTCTATGAAGAACCCCTCCTGGGATAAGATGATGTCAATTGCTATTTGGTGGTAGGGGATCATGTCCTCATGGCGGACTTCGTATGAGCCCCGGATCTGATTGACGATTAGCTGCGAATCGTCGTATGCTTTAAGGTGCTCTACCCCCAACTCTTTTGCAAGTCGAAGACCAATGACCAAAGCATTATACTCGGCCATATTGTTTGAACAGGGCTCTGTGAGGGAATAAGCTCGATTGATCACCAACCCGGTAGGAGAAATCAGTACTACTCCGACTCTAGTAATGATGTTGCCCTTGGACCCGGTTCTAGAAGTGCCGTCGAAGAACATCCGCCATACGGTATCATGGGAGGCCATATTTGAATTAGCGACCTCGTCTGGAATCTCTTCATCTATTCTGGTTGACTCCGAACCTGGATGAGCTGCTAAAAAGTCTGCCAGAGCTTGACCTTTAACAGCCTTCTGCGGGACGAAGATCATATGGTAGGGAGATAATAAAATCGCCCAGGTAGCGAGGCGAGAGCTGAGTGCACCTGGCTTGGTCATGAGGACCCTGAGGGGGTTGACCCTTGATATGACATAAATGGTTTGTCCCGTGACGTAGTGTCGCGTCTTCTGAATGGCGAAAACCAGAGCTAGGCACTCTTTCTCTACGACAATGTATCGATGCTCTGACCCCATCATCATTCGGCTGAGGTAATATATAGCTTGCTCATGGCCTGCGTCGTTGTTTTGTGCTAACTGGGCGCCGAGAGAATGTTCTATTGTTCGTACGTAGAGCAAGAATGGTCTTCCAGCGATCGGGGCTACCAGAACTGGAGGGTTCGTCAGATATTCTTTGATGCTGTCGAAGGCGCGCTGGCATTCTTCATCCCATACGAATGAAATGCCCTTCTTCATGAGGTGGGTGAATGGTTGACATCGCCCGAAGAGGTTAGAGATGAACCTCCTGATGTAGGCCAGCCTCCCTTGAAGGCCTCAGAGTTCACGAAGATTTCTCGGGGGACCCATCTCCATGATTGCCTTCGTCTTCTCAGGGTCTACGTGGATACCCTGGGAGGTAATGATGAAGCCCAAGAACTTCCCGCTGGATACGCCCAAGAAAGATTTTGTGGGATTCATTTTCAAATTGTGCGCTCGTATCATGTCGAACATTGTCCTCAGATCATGCAGATGATCTTCCTTAGAGCGGCTTTTGACGGTGATGTCGTTGACGTAGCATTCCACTGTCTTGCGCAAGTGGTCTCTAAAGATGATGCTCATAGCTCTTTGATAGGTGGCGCCAACGTTCTTTAAGCCGAAAGGCATAACTGTGTTGCAGTATGTGCCAATTGGTGTTCGGAATGATGTGTGCTTCTGGTCGTCGGAAGACATCTTGATTTGGTTGTATCCCGAGAAACCATCCATGAATGACATACACTCGAAGCCGTAGGTGTTTACAATCATAATGTCCGTGATAGGGAGAGGGAACTCATCTTTAGGACACGCCTCGTTCAGATTACGAAAGTCGATGCAGATTCGAATCTTTCCACTCTTCTTGAGGACTGGAACTATGTTGGCGACCCAGTCAGGATGCTGTTCCTCACGGATGAAGCAGATGGCTATCAGTTTATTTAACTCGGCTTCAATGGCATTCATGACGTCAGGACGGAACCGACGTTGCTGTCGTTTGACTGGTTTTGCGTCCGGACGAATGTTGAGTTTGTGAAGTACAATCTCGGGGTTTAGTCCCGGCATATCTTCATAGCTCCAGGCGAACACGTCGATGTATTCTTTGACGAGTTGTAGTAGTGATTTTTACTCTTCGTCTGTCAAATTTTTGCTGACGAAGATAGGATTTGGAGAGGACTCATCACCAAGATCGACTTGTACAACCTCATCCTCGGTGGGAGGCTCTCTTTGTTCGAACCGCTTTTCTTACTGCGCATCTAGTTGTTGTGCCCATGGCTCTAGCTCAAGAAGTTTAGGAATGTCTTCATCTTCTTCGTAGGCGTCGGCAAATGCCAATTTGACGGACTAGACTTGCCTGAGCATGTCTCCGATGCTGACATCTGAATCGGAAGTGGGTGATACGGTTGAGTGTGAATGCCAGTCGCATTCCTCGTCTGAGCTTTCAGGGGTTGTTGTCGGTGTAACATAACCCAGCCCGCATCTGGTTTTGTTGTAGTAGTCTCGTGGTTTTCCAGTCGGGACCGACGATTGTAAGGGTAATCGTCGTCCAGTGCCGTAGTTCAAGCTTGGTGTAGTTTCCAGATCATACCCTTGTTTTTGCATAAGGTACTTGGATTGGGAACTATACAGATAAAGGGGCAATCTTCCAGTGTCGGGTTCGAGCTCATCTTCTTCTATCTTGAAGGACCGTGGATCATTCTTCCGGCCGAAGATGATTGGGTGATCCCCTCCCTCGATTATGCGGTAAGCGTCTTCCACTGGAGTAAGTTGGTTTGCGGTGTAGACATTTGTCACTTGTGTGTGCAGGTGAGCGCCTATATCGTGTTCCATAGCATACATTGTACAAAGCTTATTAAGCTCGAGGTAATTCAAAGATAGCCCTTTATTGAAGAAATAAGATATCTTTTTCAGAGGGATTACATCGTCTGCAGATGGAACATCAGTACAAGCAGCCACATACTTGGCCAGCTCTGCCTCTTCTTCAGCCACCCCCTATGTAAATGCAGACTGAGAGGATGACTTGGGCAACTTGATTATCAGGGGCTCCATAGGTGGAGCAGAATGTGGAGTTGTCGGCATACTAGCTACCCCCAGCTTGGTGCCCGGTGCTGAGCGGGGAGTTGTTGGCTGGCTAGTAGTCCCCGGCTTAGCGCTCGGCTGCCGATTCGCTCTGGGAAGACGAATCGTCATGGGCTTGACATAGGGATTGAGCTCCTCTGTTTGTGGCCGGCTAGTTTTAGACAGCCTGATTGTCAGTGGCTCTGTCATGGGTCTTGGCGCTTGGCCAGACCTTGGCAGTCGGATTGTCATCTGTTCCTCCTGTGCAGAGAGGCTAATTGCGTCCTTACGCAGAGTGGCTGTAAGGGGTGCAGTTGTGCCAGACTTGCGGGCTTGGAGGTGGATCGTCAGAGGTTCTTCTGATCCAGATGCTGCTTCAGTTTGAGCTTGAATATCTCCTTCGACAAGATGTTTTTTCGACTTCTCGTACAAGCATGAGTCTGAGTAGTAGGATTCGACCCCTTTGAAGGGATCGATGTCGACAAATTCTGTTCTTACGAAGCCGTGCTTGTCGACGTACTTGAAGCACTGGTGCAGTGTGGAGGGCACGATCATGTAATCGTGTATCCAAGGACGCCCGAGGAGAATATTGTAGGAAATGTCCGCATCTATGACATAACAAGTTACTTCTGATTGAAGGTCGTCGATTTGGCACTTTAGGCGAATCTTTCCGATCGGGTAGCTCCTGCCCGAATTGAAACCGCTGATGGCGGTGCTTGTCGGCGTCAGGCGATACATTGGGATGCACAGATGGTGTAGTAGGCTCTTCGGGATGATACTTATGGAGGACCCGGGGTCAACATGCATCCGATCGACCTTGACATCGCCAATGTACCCAGTATAATACAGAGGGCGATCGTACAGGTTAGTTTGATAAGCATATCCTGCGGAGTGAAGACAATGTTTGGCATTGACCCTGTGCAAGCGCTGTCCTGGAGATCCGCCAACGAGTCCTCCCCAGTGAGATTGGACTGAGCCAGGTATGCGTCGACATTCTGGAGTGCTTCGCTTAGTGCGATGCGGACATCCTTGGAGAGTCTCAGGAGTTCGTATAGCGATAGTTTGGCCGGTGTGTTGGCCAATTGCGCCAAGATGTCAAAGTTGTACGGCCTCTCCAGCCCGTAAGGCGTCTTCCTTCGGAGTGGTTTGTCGAAGCGGGTCTCCTTCGGCCTAGGCTTGTCGGTCGTCGAAGGCTGCGAAGGTCCGAGAGCATCAGCGGCTGTCGGCTGATGGTCCTCAGCTGAGTTATCCGGTGGAGGTTGGGTTTGTGCGCCGGAGCGGGTAACAACCGCAGTAGCTTCCTCGACCTCTGTCGAGATCGTACGGCATGATTTAACTTTCCCATTCTTTTTCTTGCTGGTAGAGGGAGGCACGGACTGAGTCACCTCAGGTACCAAGTTCGGATGGACCCACATGATCTCCCCTCGTGATGTGGTAAGGGGTACTAGACCAGCAGCTAGGTCTCGGGGAGGTGGAAGGTTAGCGACCTCCATCCTTGCTTGGAGGATAGGTATTACTCCGTCTTGAGTCCTTGTCGGAAGGAAGTTATCGAATTGTACTAACACCATGTTGGCTGCCACGGTCACCTCTTCGAAATCAATGGCCAGGGCCTTAGAATCGATGAGATGTTGGATGTATCGCTTCAGCTGATAGCAGTCTTGTGTAGCATGGTGAACATAGCGATGGTAGTGGCAGTACTTGGGACTCTCCATATCTGCAGGACGAGGTTCACGCCTGGAAGGAGGGAGCTGAATTCGTCCTCCTTGGATGAGCATGTCTAAGATGGGTTTAACATGGCCATCCTCGAAGGAGTAGGTCACCTGAGGCCACTGATTTCCTGCCGACGTCGATTCGGGCTTTAGGGCTGTGTCGGTCACCATAGCCTGCTCGCCCTTGTTGTCCCGGCTGCCGGAGGAATTACCACCATTGTTGTTGTTGATGTTAGGGCGTTTGCCCCTGTCTTCCCCTTCCGAGATGTGCAATCCCAGTTGACGAGCTTTCTTCACCTTATCTTCTGCGCTAGTGGCACTGATGATGAACGTCTTCCAATCCTTAAATTGACTTTCGCCCATCTAGAGGCTAATTGTGGGAAGCAGTCTCTTTTGGCAAATTTCAATCAAGGAGGAATCAGGGTTGCCAGAAGGCAGCTTCATCACGGTTTGGCGAAACCGCTCGATATAATTTCTTGTTAGTTCATTTTCTCCCTGAACAACGTCTATAGAAGCATGGAATTTTACAACCAGAAAGCCCATGCGCCAGACTACATGCGCCAGAGCTCGGACAAAGTACTCCACAGCCAAAACAACAAGTATAGACATTGAAAGAGGACTTTTTATTTAACATATAAAAGTCTATTACATGTCTAAAGAAAGACTGTACAAAGGAATATTTCTACAAAGAAAAGATCCTAAATCTACAGCCAGCAGCCACCATGCGCCCTCAGGCAGGTGCAGCAATCATCATGCGCCCTCGATCAGGCGCATCCCACTATGCGCCCTCAGTAAGGCGCATCTTTTTTAGCAGCTCAGTTATGTGCATCCCAGTTATGTGCATCCCTTCAGCAGCCCAGTTATGTGCCACCCTTCCAGCCAGGTTCACCAGATAAGTGCTTTGACTAATGAAGCATTTATTGAGCAGAACGAGGGTGACAATCAACCCTCTAGCCAAGGAAGAAAAAAGAACCACAAGCCGGCCTGTGGCCAGGGGAGGCTTCGAAAGAGCCTCCAAAGACCAAGGAAGACCGCAATCGAAATACGGCTAAAGGAGCAGCTTCCAAACCCACCAGAGTGGGCAACACCCATTTTGAAGGAAGAAAGAGCCTAGCACCGCCCTTCCGATCTATGGCTCTTTCTGCACAACGAAGACGAGGCCCGGGCATCCTTATCTTTGGATGCAACAGGCACCTTCCGCCTGCCTCGGAAGCCCTCGACTCCGGCTTTTGGATGTAACAGTCACCTTCAAGTGCATCAATGAAGACATAGCGTCGCATCTTCACCCTCGGGAGCACTTCGTCAACAGAATGCACTCGAGTACACAAGTTCATGTCGGAAAGACGTAAGAGAACGAGAAGCAAGCCTTCTCTCCATGCCACTATTTATAGGCCGGGCAAATCAAACCCATGCGCCAGGTGGATGGCTCTCCGAATTTCGTGCAATGAATTTGTATTTAATGGATGAACCGGACGCTTCGAATTCAGCCAAATCAAGACGGCTATTTAAATCACTCGAAGAACGTAACAGTCGCTGCATTAAAGAACGTGTCATGAAGCGGATGCGTCGGCCAGACCGTGCATCACACAGACGTGCCCTTCAACATCAGGCGCATCAGCACAGACGTGCCCTTCAGTACCAAGCGCATCACAGAGGATGCGCCCCCATTCGTCCCTATACGCCTAGTGGAACGCCAATCGACGCGCCCACTCAGCTCTCCATCGAATGTCAAAAACATTAAATGCTGAACTGACAGAGTTAGCAGCACACCTCCCAAAGTCTGAACAGTTGACAGCTTTTTCAGAAGATGAAGCGTCGGTAACGTTAGCATCATCATTTCTTCACTCCGACGGCTACTGCCACGTGGCCACCCAACCATCCGTATGCGCCTCAAAAGCCATGTGCCTCACACTTTTCACCGATCCCTAAAGACAGAAGAAAAGTCTCCACTTGAAGCTCTACATGCGCCTCAAAAGCCATGTGCCCCAGACTGCTCTCTGATCCCAAAAGACAGAAGGGAAGTCGCCTGCATGCGCCTCAAAAGCCATGCATCCTGAATGGTTCGTGACTCCTAAAGGTTACGAGCCAAAGTCTCCTCATGCGCCCAATCCTAGGCGTATTCCACCAGATCATTACCTCCATCAAATCTGAGATCTCCGAGCCTTGAGTCGACGACACGTGTCCTTTGACTCAACTCACCTAAGATTTCAGCAACAAAAAGATCTTCCCCTCTGCTACGTGCCGGCTCACAATAGCAGTATGAAGAGTTCAACCCCTCGATCAGGGCGCATCGTCCATGCGCCTCTATCAGCAATCACCACGTGGCGTCCCCACGTACCAGCGCATCCTACATGCGCGTATGAGCAGCAAGCCTGCAAAAGTTTAAATAGAGGGATCATTTCCTTCTCATGGACACACAGAAAAGGGTACAGAATATCCAACGAACGAACATATCACCAGAGAGGCAGATACAGACACTCAACGTCTTCCTTCTCTCAGCAAGCTCCAGCACCCAGAGCAATCCAGACCTTCAGAGAACCGATAACCGTCGTCAGTTCGTCAACGGAGTAAACGCATTACCACTCGCTTTATCGGCACAAGGAACCCAGATAAACAAAAGTGTACTCCTAGGACTACATCTAAGTCCTATATTGTAATACTGTTCTGTTTGTATTGAAATTTGCAATCAAAGAATTTTAATGGCAAACAAGCTGGCGACTCTGCTAGGGACCTCTTTCTCCTCCACCAAGAAAGCTGTGTCACAATCCGACGACGTGAAGGTGGGCTCCTCCCATAAGACGCTGGTCGTACGCCTCAATCAACAGGCGTGTGAGGAGTTCATCTCTGAAGGCAGTGCAAGTCCTTCGAAGCGGCTGCCGAAGCCGAAGAAGACCCGCCGAGTCTGGGTGCGCAAGGTCGACGCCTCGGGCACCACCACCGAAGGGGATGTGCCGATCCAGCCTTCCCTTCCTGCTGACGTCCTCAGCAACCAAGATGCGCCCGCTGGTGCAGTACATCTCTCGGGGAAACGTGCAGCTAACCACGTTCCCCAGCCATCTCCCTCTCAGGCGAGGAAGATGCGTCGACGGAGCAGGGGCGCAGCCAATGCCACGCATATCACCTCTGATGCGCCACAGAAGGCCTCTGTCTTTGACAGACTCACTCGCTGTAGTAGCGAGGAGAATTTGGATTCTGAGTACTACGTGCCCCAGCGGTCTGGTACGAAGAAATCCAAGGCAGCACGGGTCATACGTCCCAAACGTGCTATGCCAGCAACAAGCCAGAAGCATACGCTCACAATCATGCGCGCTGTTGATGGTAAGTTGTACAAGGTCGACTCGAGTGCTGCGGCGCCGAAAATGAGCCAACTTTCAAAGTCCTTGTCTCACTTGGGCACATCTACTGCATGCACAACCAAGTCGAGTAAGGCAAATCCAGTGGTCTTGAACTCCCGCACCTCCTCTGGTTGTGCGTTTGAGGTCCGTTCAAGTCACTCCAAATGCTGTGGTTCCCCCACTACTGATCGGGATGCCTGTTTGGTATTAGATCAGGGGGCGCAGCACTCACTTGACCACCCCGGCGCTTGGCCTTGCCATGAGCCTAAAGGGGGTGCGAAGGTGGCACTCTCCTCCAACGATCTGCACAACGTGATCACTCACAAGCGTCGATCAGGGGAGTCGACTGACAAGCACGATGCGCCTCTCACGGGGCATACTTGTGCTGTGGTCACCATCAACTGCTGTTGTAAAGCGGCAGTCCCACCAGGGCAGTCGGTGTTCCAGCGGCTGTAATCCTCGACACCCCTCCGACGTCGCCTCGGGAAGAAGTTGTTAACAGAAGAAGAACCAATGGTTGCTTCATGCAACGTGATCTCCAACTCCTCGTCAGTCCAAAAGACGACTGGCAGTTCCTCTTCCTTGTCCAAAAGTCAGCCGAGGAAAACCAAGACAGCTGTCTCGTCCTCCGGAGTGTTCGAAGGCACTCGAAGGAGGAAGAAGTTCTTGGAGGAAGCTGGGGGTAGTCAGACCCTGGTCGAGCCTCCTTCCGAAGATGAGTGTGTCCAAAGCACACCTGGGGCAGATCCTCGAGGCGAAGTCAGCCTCCCAGAAGCCCCTGAAGATGGGGATATCCCCCAGAACATAGCTGGGGGTAGTCTAGCATCTGCGGACCCGAGTTCCAGAGACGAAGAGGCCCTTTAAGACGGAGCTGAGGGTAATCAGGCCCTTGCAGATGCGTCCATGGTGAATGTTCTCCCGAACATAGTCGGGGGTAGCCAAGACGAAGCTCCAGGAGAGGCAACTCCCCTACAAGAGAGTGAGGCCGAGAGTGAGGCCTCAACCCATCCATCCACTCCCGGCCGCTTTATGACAATAAACGTAACTGGGGCTGATGTCGAGTCTGATGCACCGCCACCAGACCTCGTCCAGCGTATGGACACAGTAGAAGGAGGACTCAAAACCCTCTCGGCCTCCATGCAAACACTGACTCAAGCAGTGTTTGAGATACGGTCAGCTTTGGCTAGGATACCTTCCACCGGTCCCGACCCAGGGGCCAATGAAGAATCAAGCGTACCCCTTCAACGGGTATCCTTGGATACGGATCGTCGAGAAGCACCTCGGACGTTGGAGCCCTCAAATGCTCAACATCAGGTGGTACCACCTTCCCCGACTCCCAGCTCCATGGAAGACGTGGTCGAGATGATCAGGGGCCTGCGTGAGCGCTTTGAGTCCAAGACAAGACAAGAGGAGCGCCAAAAAATGGGCATTCCCCAGCCTTATCCCCTCGAGTGGAACAAGGTGGTTTATCCTCCAAAGTATAAACCACAAACATTGACGCCATACGACGGGAAGGACTCTCCGCGTCGCTATCTGACGTACTTTCAGTCTCAGACGGGACATCTTCCGAAGGAGGACGCGCTACTCACCAGCATATTTGTTGGGGTACTGAAAGGAGTGGCGTACGACTGGTACTGCAGCCTCCCCGACAATTCAATATCTTCCTTCGACGACCTGACACGCCTCTTTCTCGACCGTTTCTACGACGGCGGGAAGGACATGACAATGGCGTCCCTTATAGAGATACGCCCGAGTGTTCATCGAACGCTTCCGACAGGCCTGCTTCAGACTGCCCCCGGGCATGCCAGAACATGTACTCCTCTCCTCCTGCAGCATGAACATGCTGCCTGCAGTCAAGCTCTGGCTCAACTCTATTCCTCCTCCCGACTGGAGCTCCTTGATCATTGAAGCAGAAGCCGCGGAGAAGAAGGCGGCCAATGCTCGTCTTCTGGGAGTCAGTTTCCCCGCCTTTGAGGACATGGGGAAAAGGTCTGCAGCTAACAACCCGGGACGAGAGACAAAGGGGAAACAGGCATTGACTGTCAATGCCTCAAAAGGTGCGTCAGTACCTGCTCAGAAATCTCCACTTGTACCAAGGCCGAAGAAGGTTTATTCGTTCAACGACGAAGACACCCTGCAACTCTTTGAGATACTGAAGCAGGGTGACAAGATCAAGCTTCCGGACCCGAAGCATCCCGATGAGGTTGGGAAAGTGGACAACCCGAGGTACTGTCACTACCATCGGTTCGTCGAACACCCAACCAAGGACTGCTATGTCCTCAAGAATTACATCCAGCGCATGATCAATACGGATGTAATCTCCGTCGACTACAAAGAAAAGACGGTGTCAGCCAACATAGTATCACTCCAGTTTGGCACCCTGCCGCCGACTACAACACAAGATGGCATCGTCCCCATACCTAAGGCGACAATGGAGGTGGTTAACCTACCGCCTACCCGTGACAACATGAGTGGACTCATCCCACTCACCACATCTCAGGGAGAGATCCTATGGGTTCACCCCGATCTCATCTCCGAGGTGACTCAACCGGAGGTACGCCCAACCTCCAAATCCAAAGGCAGGAAGATCAAGTCTTGCCATACGGTCTCTTCTTCAGCGGAAGAGGCACTTCCTGTGCAGACGCATTCACAACAGAACGTCCAACCCGACGAAGCTGCCGCCGAGGTGGTGCCTCCTTGCACCGTCCCTGCTACCCAGGAGGAGGGTCCATCAAAGCCCTCAGCAGCCAATAAGCAGAAGCACATGGAGGCTCGTTTCGACAGACCTTTACGAAAGAAGAATGCTTCGGGGCTAGCCAAGCCCCACAACTTCGACATACTGGCACAACTGGCCAGTACTCCTGCCCGCCTATCTTTGTTCGAGCTCCTGCGTCTTTCCAAAGACTCCCGTGAAACTCTATGTGAAGCTCTGAAGGATGTTGAATCCTTTCTCAGTCAGGTCAAGCAGCCTGAAGATCTCCCAACTACATGTGTGCACTGTCATTATACGGATGAAGTTATCCCGAACATAACTTTCATCCAACAAGACATGCTGCTCAAGCACAACCGACATAACCGGCCGCTGTATTATACAGGGTATGTCGGTTCAGTCAAGGTGAAGCGAATTCAGATCGATCCGGGGTCTTCCTTCAGCATCATTCCGAAGGCGCTGCTCTCAACACTGGGGATCCCAATGTACCGGCTGGCACCCTCTAACACAATAATCAGTGGCTTCAACGCCAGCAAAAGTGAGCCGCTGGGCAAAATTCGGCTGAAGTGTCACATCGGTAACCTCAGAACTGAGGTGACCTGCTACGTTGTGGATGCCGATGTCAACTACAACATCCTGTTCGGTCGACCATGGCTGTATGAGTACATGGTGGTGCCATTCACGCTCCACCAGTGTATAAAGTATGTGTCCACCAACGGCGTCATCCGGACGGAGTTCGCAGACATTGACCCTTTCAAAGGGATTGAAGCCTACTTCACCGATGCTGACTTATACAAGTCACCTAATGAGGAGGAAGCCAATGATGTTGACGATGAAGCAAAAACGGCAGCAGAGCCGGACATGGAGCCTGAGGTCACTCCCGACGCCCCTTTGAAGATCCGACTCAAAGGCAAACCGTCTCAAAAGTTGTATCTCATGAGCATCAAGCTACCCGGGAAAGCACCAGCTGCTCCTGAAGCTCCTCTGAAGATACGGCTCAAGGGAAAGCCGTCTCAAACATCGGCTCCCCTCGTGGCAAAACTACAGGGGAAGACGCCAGTCACTGGAGGCACAGCGGAGGCACCTCTGAAGGTGCGTCTTAAAGGCAGGCCGCCGTCATCCCAGCCGCCAGAGAAGGCCCACGTAGTCCTCTCGGACTCCACGACCAATGCTGTGGTGGACTCTCTCGATCCTACTCCAGTGCTTACAGATGAAGAGCTGAGGGATTATATCTCCACTGACGTAGATGCCCCCTCACTGGACAATATAATCCTGCGGGATAAAATCTCGTATTTCATCAATAATAGAGTGTCTTTTAATTATTCTTGTCTTCCATATTGGAATGCCATGTATACATTAGATAACGCTCTATGGTCGTTGCAAACACAAATAACGACCATCCATCATGTAAATCGAGTAGTCCCGTCCCAAGGGGTCTGTTACATAATCCCACCTCGGAGTCGAGACGAAGAATCCATCATCTTCGGCAAGGCCGAGCGTCATCAAGACCTCTCACCACTCGATCCAGAATCAGATGCCGGCAGAATGCAACTCTATCGGTACATGAACAAGGCAAAGTACCTCATCCAAAAGATGGGTTACGACCTGAAGAGCAACAAAGGCCTCAACTATGGCAAGGGTCGACGTCTCCCTCTCCGGCTTCTAACTCCTAAAGGGAAGCCACAGGACTACTACAACCGGACTCGACGGGGGATAGGCTATGTCACGCCACCATCAACTCCAGAGAGCTCAGACGCAGAAGAAGTAGAACATTCTCACTCGTCTGAAGCATCAACGTGGGATTCCGATACCAGTATCAGATCTGTCTTCAAGAGAGTGCTGCCAGCCAACATGACATCTGCACAATCTCAAGAAGAAGAAGGCGAAGACCAAGCGCTGGAATTCTTCGAAGAAGAACCTTGGGCTCAATGCCTAGGACAACAATGGGAGTCTCGTTTTGAATTACGTGAACCTCCCACCGAAGACGAAGTCGAGCAGATCGACCTTGGGGATGGATCTTCTTCCAAACCCATCTTCGTCAGCAAAAGCCTGAAAGGAGAAGACCGAGAATTTTTAATCCAGCTGGCTAAAGAGTATATCGACGTCTTTGTCTGGAGCTACGAAGATATGTCGGGACTTGATCCCCAGATCGCGATACATAGGCTGAACATCCTACCTGATGCCAAGCCTATCAAACAACAGCAACGGCGCTTCCGTCCGGACATTATGAACGCCATCGATCAGGAGGTGGACAAGCTCTTGACCAGCGGCTTCATCCGTGAAGAGCAACACCCAGATTGGGTAGCCAACGTCGTCCCCGTCACCAAGAAGAATGGGAAGATACGAGTCTGTATCGACTTCAGGGACCTCAATTCTGCTTGCCCGAAGGACGAATTCCCGCTTCCAATCACTGACGTGATGATCGACAACACATGTGGCTTCGAGCGCATGTCCTTCATGGATGGGTATTCGGGCTACAACCAGATCAAGATGTTCCCCGATGACGTAAAACATATGTCATTCAGGACTCCAAATGGCATTTTCTGTTACACAGTGATGCCCTTCGGCTTGAAGAACGCTGGTGCAACATACCAACGAGCTATGAGCACCATTTTCCGTTAGCATCTTCGTAAGACAGTCGAATGCTATGTCGACGATATCGCAGTCAAGAGCCGTCTCAAAGGAGATCACCTGCAAGACCTCAAGACAGTCTTCGACCTCATGCGGGCGCATCAACTCAAAGATGAACCCCGCTAAATCTTTTCTGGGGGTTTCTAGCAGGAAGTTCTTGGGCTTCATCATCACGGCGAAAGGCATTCATGTCGATCCTGAGAAGACCAAAGCCATCCTTGATATGGACCCTCCGAAGAACCTTCAAGAACTGCGGGGCCTACAGGGACGTCTGGCATACATCTGGAGGTTCATAGCAAACCTCTCCGGCAAATGTCAACCCTTCACCTAGCTCATAAAGAAGGAAGTCTCTTACGTCTGGACAAAGGAATGCCAAAAGGCTTTCAACGACATCAAAGCCTACTTGACGAGCCCACCAGTCCTGGTGGCACCCGTCGCCGGCAAACCATTTCTCCTTTATGTCCGTGCCATGGATCATTCCCTCGACGCTCTGCTGGCTCAGAACAGCGATACAGGTTATGAGCAAGCAATCTACTACCTTAGCCGAACTCTGATCGGGGCCGAACACCGGTACAATCCCGTTAAAAAGGAGTGCTTAGATCTGGTATTTGCCATCCAAAAGACTCGTCATTATGTCTCCGGGCAGACAATTCATGTCATTTCCCGAGTCAATCCGCTCAGGGTCCTCATGACGAAGCCAGGATCACTGAACTCCCGGTTAGCCACATGGACGATCTTGCTAACACCATACAACATGGTGTTCGTGCCACAGAAGGCTGTTAAGGGTCAAGCTCTGGCCGACTTCTTAGCTGCATACCCCATTCCAGAGTCCTCAAGGCTTTATGAAGACATCCCGGATGAGGTCCAAGAATCAAACGTCAACGAAGAAGGCTCCGTCTGGCGGATGTTTTTCGATGGCGCTTCAAGAACAGGCCCCAAAGGCCAAATCATCACAGGAGTGGGGGTAGTATTAGTCTCCCCCGATCAACTGGTCATCCAGCATGCTTACTTCCTTTCGAAGCCGTGCTCCAACAACGTTGCCGAGTACAACGCGCTCATTATGGGACTCCAGCTAGCACAACAGCTGGGGGTGAATCATCTGGAAACCTACGGCGACTCAAAGCTCATCGTAAACCAGATCAGAGGGCAATACGAGATTCGCCATGAAGATCTGATCCCCTATCATGAAGTTGCATTGAACATCATTTCAACCTTCACCGGGTTCTTCATCGAACATGTACCTCGTCTACAAAATCTAGAGGCTGATGCTCTGGCTGGCCTCGCAGCCTCCTTGGCGGCACACTTCGGAACTCAACACTACGTCACGGTAGTGGGTCGAGACTTGGTCTGCCCTAAAAACAACCTGTGCTCACAAGTAGCCCACGCCATGTCAACGGGTGCCGGTGTTAACGTCTGAGATTGGAGATTCCCGTTCATCGACTTCGCTGTCTACAGAATTCTTCCAGAGGACCCGAAAGAAGCCGTCTCTGTCAGGAGACGCTCTCTTCGATTCTACTACGATACAACCACTAAAATGCTGTACCGACGCTCCTACGATGGACTTCTCCTTCGATGTTTGTCCAAGGAAGAAGCAGTCGAAGCCCTTCGAGAAGCTCACGATGGAACCTGCGGGGCCTATCAACCTGGCCCTAAGTTGCAGGATCGACTGTGACGCATGGACTACTACTGGCCAACCATGGCCGCTGACGCTGTTGAATATGCTAAGAAGTGCCACGCGTGCCAACTTCACGCAGACTTCATACATACACCGTCAGAACCACTACATCCTACGGTTGCCTCCTGGTCCTTCGAAGCTTGGGGCATGGACATTATGGGACCGATCACCCCTCCTTCATCAAGAGGACACCGCTTCATCCTAGCAATCATCGACTACTTCTCCAAATGGACAGAAGCAGTTCCGCTAGCAGAAGTGAAAAGCTCCAGAGTGATCAGCTTCATCAAGCACCACGTCATCTACCGTTTCGGGGTGCCCCGGAGGATCATCCACGACAATGGTCCTCAGTTCATCAGCCACATTTTCAGCAGATTCTGTGATAAGAATCGTATTCAAAACGTGGCATCAACCGCCTACAATCCGGCTGCAAACGGATTAGCAGAGGCGTTTAACAAGACTATCGTCAGGCTACTCAAAAAGGTCGTGTCATCTAACAAACACGACTGGGACGAAAAGCTTGGCGAATGCCATTGGGCCTACCGCACAACGGTACGGACCCCAACAGGCAACACACCATTCTCCCTGGTCTACGGGAGCGAAGCGGTACTGCCTCTCGAGATTCAGACACCTTCACTTCGTGTAGCAATCACAAACCAACTCACAGAAGAAGACAATCAACGTCGTCGTCGTCTGCGGGAACTGGAGGCACTTGATGAAAAGCGTTTCCTAGCTCAACAACGCATCGAACTCTACCAAGCCCGTATATCACAGGCTTTCAACAAGAAGGTCAAGCAGAGGACTTTCCAGGTTGGCGACCTGGTTCTGGCAGTCAGGAGGCCGATGGTGTTAACACACAAGACACCAGAAAAGTTCGAACCCAAGTGGGAAGGACCTTTCATCATAGAGACGGTTTACTCAAACGGTGCTTACCGCCTCGCCAAACCCAATGGGGACTTGTTCATGATGCCCATCAACGGCAAGTTCCTAAAGAAGTACTACTCTTGACATCTTTCTAGGGGCTCTGTGGACCCAATCATCAGGGCTCATAGACTATTCCTTTCTACAAAATCGTACGCTTCCGGAACCCAGCTGTTCCGTAGCATCCTCCAGTAGAAGGACAACCACGTCCACATCACCTCTGAGTTGTCCCCCCTACACCCTACAAGGCGTAATCTTACACCCCGTAAGATTACGCTACCCTTCATTTTTACCATGTCCACATTACCTCTGAGTAAATATCCCGTACAAACAACTCCTGCGTTGCCGTACATTGATCGTAGAACTTCTACTTCCACATCACCTCTGAGTAGTTCCGCGTATCCCCCAGGATCATTCCTACCACGTCCATAATACCTCTGAGTAGGATGATTCCACCACTTAAACCCCATATTTGCCACGTCCACATTACCTCTGAGCAAATATGTTGGTTCTTTCAAACTTATTATCTGTACCTAAAAACCAAGGTGCACAAAAGATAATAGGTCAACACAAATCATCAAGTTCATGACAACAAAAATGAACACATCACAAAAAGTTGCATACTTCTTTATTTTCTAAAAAAAAGAGAGTAAAGGACTACACTTTCCCCAGCAAGAGTTGCAAAAATACAAAAAGAAGAGGCTACAATCCTTAAGCATCCCCAGGGTTGGCTGAAAGCTCTCTGACTCGGCGTCTCAAGTCTGCCGTACGAGTCTCCACAGTCGCCAGGACTCGACGCTCAGCCTCTTGACGCATCGATTCAACAGCCTCAGCAGAAGTATCGTTCTCATGCTTCTCATCAAACTGTTGTCGCTGCTGAGCCAGGGCAAGAGTCCGCTGAGTGAAAGTTGCTTCTCCCTTCTTGAATGCTACGTGTTTAGCCTGGACACGTTCGGCATCTAACTGGAATCGGGCCCGCTGGTCCTCAAGGCGACGGATCTGGGCTTTGATCTCCGCGATATTAGCGTCCAACGCGGCTCGCGTTTCTACTGTCTCCCGTATGGACTGAGACAACCGCTCTATCGCAGCTTCAGTTTCAGCCACTTCGTGCTCCCAGACACTCACAGTGGCCTGGTAGAAAGACTCAATATCGGCGATCAGCTTCCCCTTCTCTGCATCTATCAAGACGGAGAGGTCATTTCGCTGGATGTGCTGAAGTTCCGAGAGCCGCTGGTCCAGCTCAACTACCGAAGCCTTCAGGATCTCGGCCATATGATCATGACCTTGGTGAAGACGGATCAGGTCAATATAAGGCATTGCCAGAGTTCTTGCCGTCACAAAGCTCCCGTTGGCATCCATCACCGCAGATACACCCTTCTGCAGTATTTTGTACACTGCCTCAACGATGAATTTTATATATTCATCTGCGTCCGCCAGCACCTGCGGCGTCATAGCAGGGGTTGGAGGAGCTACTCCAGTCGGCGGACCGGAAGAAGACCCGCCGACCTCAACCTGCGAGGCTGGAACCTCGGTATCAGTAGGCTCTTCATCAACAGGGGCCTGACTACTAGCCCGAGGAGCCAAGGGAACAGAGGAAGCCGGCACAGGCGTCGAGATTGTACCCCAAGTAGAAGGGGCAACAGAGGGTTCCATCACACCCTTACCCTTCCCAAACTCGGAAGTACCACCGACGTCAGCGGCCACCTCTCCAATACCCAACCTGCTATCACCAGCCAATACTTCCCCTGGCAGAACGGGAAGATCAACACTTACCTCCTAACTTGTCCCTGAAGTCAGGACCGCCAGACGAGTCTCTTCATCAAATCCCTCTACAGGGACAGGACTTGTCGCTACCTCCTGATTGGTAGCCACCTCAGCTTCCGCCGCTGAGTTTGGGGTAGGGCTCGACAATGATGCAGCCGACCTCCCCTCATCATAACAAGGAGGGGAATCAACCCACTCCTCTGTTCCAACCATCTCTGTTGCCCCCGCAACAGGCTCTTGCAACTCTGGAGCATCGTCATCCGAAGACGACGAACTCCACTCCACATCATCATCATGAAGCCTCGTGTCTGCTGGACCCTCAACGTCCAAGGCCCCCACGGCAGTTGGCACCATCCCAGAAGTTGTTGCAACCTCTGTATCTCTTTCAACAAAATCTGGAGATAGTAAAACCTCTGCAGGGACATCTCCGGGACTCTCCTCTATTGGAGACATTGCCATCGGAGGTATGCGCTCGTCAGAAGAGTTTGCTACCTCCTTTGGTTTACTGATACCCGGTTTTGAAACACGGGTCTTCTTCTTCGACGATCCCTATAAGAAGAAAAGCATAAGTCACCAAAATGATAAGATGAGCCAAAAATTACAGAGGACTCCTTACCTCAGCAGGAGCTGATTCCACTGGCGGTACAGGTGGCACTCCCGTTGCCTTTGGAGTCGTCGTCTTTCTCGACCTTTTTGGTACAGACGAGCCGGCTTCTGCATCAGCCCGCCTCTTCCCAACAAGGGGATCTCTCACTGATGCTGCAGCGGCAGCCCAAAATCCTGCCAATTCTGGTGGACGATATGATCGAGCCACCATCAACATGTTTGCCGTGGCCTCCAGTTGAGTTCCAATAATAAAACTAGTCTCTCTATCATAACCTGGAGATGCAGTATTCATTGTGCAATACAGCTTAGCTGCCGAATACAGGATCTGTGGCCGAGGGTTGCGAACGGGCGCCGTAAACTGAACACTAGTGCACCCAGTATTGTAATATTGCCAGCCCCGGGCTCCATCCAGCAAACTACCGATGAACCCCAGACTGTTACTGGGATTCCGTAGCATTAGCTGGGTATATCCAAATTGGTGAGCGAACCGGCTGGGCAGATATGGCTCCAGGTAACACCTATTCTAGTTCCGATAGACCAAGTGAGAAGGCCGAGTACTTTGCAACCAACGAAAACCCCATTTCGGCAGAGTAATCGCATCCTCACCAGAGTCGACTAAATCTTGGTCAGCCTCGAAATCTTTGAAGATAGGGCCAACCTTGATAATCTCCCACCCCTGAAGGTTGGACAAAACTCTCCTGCAAACGGGGACGCCAGTGTGTAACCACTTCCTCTTGTAGAAGCGGCGGATAAAGGTATCTCCTTCAACATGATCCTCCTCCGGACCTGGACTCATCACGTTCGGATGATGCAGAATTAGCTATCCTATAAGATAATGGAATGGCAGTTCAGCCCGGAGAAAGTTGTCGTTTTTACCTCTCCCCTGGATCACGTCATCAGCAAAAGTTCTCAAACCCCGCAACAGGTTACACACCATTGCGGGAAGAAGAGCTAAGAGACGTCCAAAGGCCAGCTTTACGGCAGGCAAAATAAGGTTCCGGTGTACCCTCTCCACTGCACTAGAATCGCCCGCAAATACACAATCTCGGAGCCATATCATCAAATATGCTGTCAGCACCGCCTTAGACGACATCCGGTGCGCACAGTGCCAGAAGCAGCTATACGCATTCTCGCCTTCCTCATTGGAACGAGGAGTCCTCTCGTCCAGCCAGCTTATCTCAGAAGTCACTTCCGCAGGTTTTAGCCCTTGCGAAGTCGTAAACCGAATCCTCGAGGGGTCCGCCAAATCCTGCTTGAAAATATAATCCCTCCAAGCAGTCACATGAGTCTGGGTCTTGTCTTTGTCCTTCCGGTGCATCAAATAATGATAGCTTGCCACTTCTTTGAAAACGGCCATTATCTCCGTGTCCTTATTTTCCAGAACCTGGATCTCTTCATTCGATAGAAAATATTTCTCGTACGGTTCTGAGCCCCAGGGAAGCTTGGACACTTCGTACATCTCATGGAGAGCCAACCCTAACTCCCCCATTGGAGTGTAGAAGGTGCCAGTCTGGGTATTGAATAATTCCAAGAGTGCAAGAAACATAGGCTTATTGAGATCCACGCCAGCCTGTGTGGCACGGATAGCGGCTGTCAGCCCAATCTCCTTAAGCTCAGCCTTGAACTTCGAAAGCACCCAAATGGTCAACTCGTCCTACCTCGAGATATGATGACACCAACCTTCAACCCTAAAGCCACCCTTCGGATACATGACCCTCGATGTCAGCATCCGACTTGCGAAGGTTGAGGTACTGAAGGCAAAAGTGTCATTTGGGACTTTATTGTAGAGGCTCCCAGGACGTAAAGTTTGACAACTGAACGAGGGACCGGTTCGTGTAGCAGCCAGGGTATCCCTCTGGTTCGAGGTAGCATCAATCGAAAGAGCACCCCCCAGGGCCCCTCCCTGAGAAGGAGTAAGCTCCCAGGGCATCCTTTTCTTCAAAGCTAAACGATAGAAGGCTGTCAGCGGCAACTGACGGTCAAGTTGTCGCATGTACAACACCATGCCTTTTGCAGAAAAGAACCAGTCTTCTTTGACCTTCAGTATCTTCGCTTCAGTGGAGATCAGGCGGTCACCGAACAAAAAGGCAGGTTTTAAGAAGGTCACATCCTCGGATTCAGTAGATTTCAGTTTTCCGCTCTCCATCATACTCTGGAGGAAAATCGGCAACTGGTTCTGGATCTGCAGCACTCTCTCAGGAGGTTGATCCTGTAAGATAGCACCCTTGGCAGGGTTGACAACCGCCTCGTCAAAATCAACTCCCATTTGACAAAGGGAAGCATCCAAAAGGACCTCATTCAGCAGAGGAATTATCATCGATACTGGCACAACAAAAATCAAAAGTCAGGCCAAAAGACAAAGTGTGTCAAAGCAACCTGGCGCATCATCTGGGTTTAAACCCATGCGCCTAAGTAAAAAGCTTCGGCGCATCATCAGGGTGTAAACCCATGCTCCTCGGTGAAAGGCTTCGGCGCATCATCAGGGTATGAACCCATGCGCGCCAGCAAGAGGCTTCGGCGCATCATCAGGGTGTAAACCCATGCGCGTCCGTAGTTAAACCTCGGTGCATGGTAAAGGTCTAAACCTATGCACGTCGGCGGGGTAAAACCTCGGCACAGACAGAAGTCCATGCGCGTCGGCAGCAGAGAGTTAGGGCACACCAACTCAGTCACATGATCCAAGGATCATCTGAACAAAGAAATTAGTAGAAGAGACGACACCCACCAGTCACAGCGGGTCGAACGTCGGTCGGAGTTACAATGGTGATAGGAGCATCCTCCTCGGCATACTCCGCCGGCTCCTTTCCCTTGCCAGCACCGCCGTGAGGTGTCTTGGGAGCCATTCTTTGAGAGAAGAAAAGTTAGGGTTTTTGAAGAAGAACTCTAAAGAAAGCTAAAGCAAGGAGAAGAAGAACTCTCTCTCCATCTCTCGCCTATTTATAGGGCTTGGTCGCACGTATGAACCGATGAATGTGTGATCTCAGCCGTCGCTTCGGGTTCTGTGAAAAGATAACCACAAATAAAACCAAAAAGATCATCATTAATCTTTTTCGGTTACCGAGGCGTCATCCGAGCGGAGCATGCGCCCCATCACTGATGCGCGGAGTATCTATGTGCCCCGATAGACATGTGCCTCTACCACCATGCTTCTTATTCAAAGTATTCCAAAACTTATCCAAAAGTTTTGAAAACTTTGAAGGAGGTCTTGTAGAAGCATGGAATTTCACACCAGAAAGCCCATGCGCCAGACTACATGCGCCAGAGCTCGGACAAAGTACTCCACAGCCAAAACAACAAGTATAGACATTGAAAGAGGACTTTTTATTTAACATATAAAAGTCTATTACATGTCTAAAGAAAGACTGTACAAAGAAGAATTTCTACAAAGAAAAGATCCTAAATCTACAGCCAGCAGCCACCATACGCCCTCAGGCAGGCGCAGCAATCATCATGCGCCCTCGATCAGGCGCATCCCACTATACATCCTCAGTAAGGCACATCTTTTTCAGCAGCTCAGTTATGTGCATCCCAGTTATGTACATCCCTTTAGCAGCCCAGTTATGTGCCACCCTTCCAGCCAGGTTCACCTGATAAGTGCTTCGACTAATAAAGCATTTATTGAGCAGAACGAGGGTGGCAATCAACCCTCTAGCCAAGGAAGGAAAAAGAACCACAAGCCGGCCTGTGGCCAAGGGAGGCTTCGAAAGAGCCTCCAAAGACCAAGGAAGACCGTAATCGAAATGCGGCTAAAGGAGCAGCTTCCAAACCCACCAGAGTGGGCAACACCCACTTTGAAGGAAGAAAGAGCCTAGCACCGCCATTCCGATCTACGGCTCTTCCTGCACAACGAAGACGAGGTCCGAGCATCCTTATCTTTGGATGCAACAGGCACCTTCTGCCTGCCTCGGAAGCCCTCGACTCTGGCTTTTGGATGTAACAATCACCTTCAAGTACATCAATGAAGACATGGTGTCGCATCTTCACCCTCGGGAGCACTTCGTCAACAGAACGCACTCAAGTACACAAGTTCATGTCGAAAAGACGTGAGAGAACAAGAAGCAAACCTTCTCTCAATGCTACTATTTATAGGCCGGGCAAATCAAACCCATACGCCAGGTGGATGGCTCTCCAAATTCCGTGTAATGAATTTGTATTTAATAGATGAACCGGATGCTTCGAATTCAGCCAAATCAAGATGGCTATTTAAAGCACTCGAAGAATGTAACAGTCGCTACATTAAAGAACGTGTCACGAAGCGGATGCGCCGGCCAGACCGCACATCATACAGACGTGTCCTTCAACATCAAGCACATCAGCACAGACGTGCCCTTCAGTACCAAGCGCATCACAGAGGATGCACCCCCATGCGTCCCCATACGCCTAGTGGAACGCCAATCGACGCGCCCACTCAGCTGTCCATCGAATGTCAGAAATATTAAATGCTGAACTGACAGAGTTGGCAGCACACCTCCCAAAGTCTGAACAGTTGACAGCTTTTTCAGAAGACGAAGCGTCGGCAACGTCAGCATCATTATTTCTTCACTCCGACGGCTACTGCAACGTGGCCACCCAACCATCCGCATGTGCCTCAAAAGCCATGCGCCTCACACTTTTTACTGATCCCTAAAGACAGAAGAAAAGTCTCCACTTGAAGCTCTGCATGCGCCTCAAAAGCCATACGCCCCAGACTGCTCTCTGATCCCAAAAGACAGAAGGAAAGTCGCCTGCATGTGCCTCAAAAGCCATGCGCCCTGAATGGTTCGTGACTCCTAAAGGTTACGAGCCAAAGTCTCCTCATGCGCCCAATCCTAGGCACATTCCACCAGATTATTCCCTCCATCAAATCCGAGATCTCCGAGCCTTGAGTCGACGACACGTGTCCTTTGATTCAACTCACCCAAGATTTCAGCAACAGAAAGATCTTCTCCTCTGCTACGTGCCGGCTCACAACAGCAGTATGAAGAGTTCAACCCCTCGATCAGGGCGCATCGTCCATGCGCCTCTATCAGCAATCGCCACGTGGCGTCCCCATGCACAAGCGCATCCTACATACGCGTATGAGCAGCCAGCCTGCAAAACTATAAATAAAAGGATCATTTCCTTCTCACAGACACACAGAAAAGGGCACAGAATATCCAACGAACGAACATATCACCAGAGAGGCAGATATAGACACTCAACGTCTTCCTCCTCTCAGCAAGCTCCAGCACCCAGAGCAATCTAGACCTTCAGAGAACCGATAACCGTCGTCAGTTCGTCAACGGAGTCAATGTATTACCACTCGCTCCATCGGCACAAGGAACCCAGATAAACAAAAGTGTACTCCTAGGACTACATCTAAGTCCTATATTGTAACACTGTTCTGTTTGTATTAAAATTTGCAATCAAAAAATTTTAATGGCAAACAACGTCTATGATAGTGGACATTGTCACGTCTTGTCCTACTTCATAGAACCTTTCTAGGAACATGCATTTGAAGCCGGTAAAGGAGTGGATGCAATTGTCCGGCAAGTTACGGTACCTGTCGAAGGTGACCCCTTCCAAGGCTCCGATGAACAGTCGCGTAAGGATGGCATCGTCATGAGACAGATGGTCGGTTGTGACTTTGAAGTAGATGATGTACCTGCTCGTAGATGTCTTTCCATCATATGGATTGATGTGGAATGGTTTATATTTTGGTGGGAAGGGCACATCTCTCCATGCAGCGGGATACGGTTGTCGTATCCTGAGGTCTTGGCAAGTTTTTCGGGCTTGGAACATAGCTCGGAGCTCTTGAACCTCTCTTTTTGCCTCTCTGGCTTCGTCTGCAGCGGTGGGAGCCGATATTTTAGGATTATCGCCCGAGTTTGGTGCATCTGAGTTTGAGTCTGCATTGACCGCGGGACCCAAGCTTGTTTGGCCAGGCGTTCTTCCTTGCAGAGTTGGAAGGGCCGCTTTGATCTCGTCCACGGATTTGACCAAGGCATACAGTATGGACTCCAGAGTGTCGATGCGGTGGCGATCACTGGGACCCTCTTGGTTGCTGTCCGTCATAAATATCGTCCTTATATGATGAGAGATGGAAGGAATAGTAGAAGACGTGCCCTCTGAGTCGTACCCTCGAACAGAGAAGTCGTCAGGGTATGTAGGAATGTTCTCCTCTGGTTCGGACTCAGAAAGGGTGGTACCCCCAGCTTCAGAGCTTGCCTCATCTTGAGAATTATGGACATTCTCGGGGACGTCGGGATCTGCTGCATCTGTTGGGTGAACCATTTCCCCCGGACTATCTTTTTGGAACATCGGGTTGTTGTGGATGTTTGGAGGAATGCTACCCCCAGCTCCAGTATCTCCCATAGATGTGGACGAATCTCCTAGTGTGGCAGATTTCATTTTTGAGCGGGTACCTTGGTAAACTCCTCCTACAACGGTGGTAGATAACCGTTTAGAAGAAATTTTCTTGGTTACACCGGTTGAAATTTTCGGGCTAGAGACATTTGTTTTCTTTTCTCTTCCGCTGCCAGGAATTTTTAGAGTAGAATTGCAAGAGGCGACGAGAAGCGCCTCGTCTTCTGAGCTTGGGTGTTGCAGCCTTTGGAAGACGGACCGTCGGTATTTTTGTGCTGCTGCCTTGTTGCAGCAGCAGTTGACTATGACTTGGGTGCATTGATGTCCTTGACAGGACTCTTTGCACGTCGCATCTCCGTCTCTTTCCTTGTGCTTGTGAAGAGTCGTGTTGCATAAGTCACCAGCTTTGTAGGCTGGGGAGTCCTGAGCACATGAGTGTGTTGGCCTCCTGCCTGCTCCCTGATGCAGGGGTAGCGTGAGTACTTGCTCCTGATCTTTGTTGGGAGATTCTTGATAACTATCCCGTTCGTTGGCCGCCGGGGGCTGGATACGCGTAGTTCTGTACAACTTTCCATCAGGGTCCCGAGTAATAATCAGTGGGATGCCCTGGTAGTCAGAAGTTGGGACAGTCGACTGAGCTCGTCGAGCCCGCGCTGCCCGAGACTTCTTTCTTTTAGCACCTAAGAGTGCGTAGTAGGAAAAGTCCAAGCTGGTCACAACAGAGTCTGGCACATGCTCCAGGGAGCCTTCGTGGTCAGGACCGTATGAGAGACGGTCAAAGACTGACCGTGAGCCGCATGGAGTAGATAGTATGCGGCTAAGATCGGTGGTCGTGCAGGCTGTCTGCATGCGGCTGGTATGTGTGGCCGTACAGGCTGTCTGCATGCGGCTATCCTTTGTGGCCGCGTGAACTTTCTGTATGCGGCCAAAAGTCATGGCCGTGCAGGCTGTCTGCATGCAGCTGGAAGTTCTGGCCGCATGGGCTTTCTGCATGCGGTTGGAAGTTTTGGCCGTGCAGGCTGTCTGCATGCGGCTGGAAGTTCTGGCCACATAGACTTTCTGCATGCGACTGGCTTTTGTGGCCGCATGAGCCTTCATGCCGCTGGCGCCCTTATGCGGCTTGGATTGCATAGAGTTCCTCTTTGCCCCTGCAAGTCCGGCATCATAGTGTTTTCTTCTGCCGAACTTGGGGACAGCAGAGTCTTCTGCGATCTGAAGTGGGGCCGCAGGCGAGACTTCTCCGTTGTCTCGGGCAACAGTGAGTACTTCTTCGAGAGCTTGAAGAGGAGTAAAATTTTTGGGTCTCCATTCCCTGTGGGCCTTTTTTGTGCAGGCTCGCCGCTAGACCGGGCCAGCGCCCCCGTCAGAGAGCATTTCTTCAAACGCCTGCTGGTCGAACCGGGCGACCAACGTTTGTTGAGTGGAGCCAAGCTTGGCTACGTCTGATTGCGTCACCAACTCCTCAGCCGTGGAGAAGTTAGTCCCCAGCAGAGTCGCCATCGTGTTTGCCATTGATTATAAAAGAACAGAACAATTATATCGGAGGACTGGACTTTTACTTCACAATACAAACTCGCTCGTACAAAGAAAGCCTAGGGACGAAAATCTAGGTACAACAATCTAAGTACGATTGTTTATTTTTGATTCTGGGGGGTGACGATAGAGGCTCGGGAAAGCGACGACCGCTCTGCCTTACTCCTTGGACGATCAGACGTAGCCTTGGCTCCGGTGAAGAACTGCTCTCAAGATGGGAAGACTCTTCTGTGCGTGCCTTTTTCTCTCTGTGTGTCCAGCCGGGTGGAGAGGATCTCTTTCGCAAGGGAATGACACCTTGCTATTTTTTTTAGTTTTTTGATCGGGGATCTGAGATTCTTTTGCAAGGGAATAGCACCTTGTTATTTATAGGAGTGGGGTGTCATCATTAGGTTTTACAATGATTACCCTAAAAAGTCGGCGGCTTGGGGATTTAATTGCCATTTTCCTTGATCCTATTTTGTTGGCAATTAATCTGGACCACTGATCTTGATTGCAGCAAATCTGGACAATTAATGCTGATTATGTCAAATCCGTACGGGCATTTAATGTTGATTGTCATGAATCTTTGGAAGCTCGGATCTCCTGCCACGTGTCACGATTGCAATAAATCTGCTTTGATTCGAGTAATTATGATGATTGCACTAAATCAGGTTGTTGGAATTTGTTGATGACTCTTAATTGATTTAGTGCCACGTGGAAAACTGATTTTTTGCCACGTGTCAAAGCCGCATGAGGGTAGCTTCTTAGGTTTTGGACTGCGTCAAAGTGGCAGCCGCATAGGTGGCTTCTCACAATTTGAGCCGCATAGGGGTGGTTTCCAATTAAGCCACATAGGACTTGCCACGTGTCAAGGCTGCATGGGCGTGAGCCGCATGGAGATGATCCTCATGACCCGAACCGCATGAGAACAGCGGCCGCATAGGGTGACTATTCATAATTTGAGCCGCATGACAAGGGTCTTCCCGCTCCGAGTCGCATGCGAGCATCAGCCGCATGGGTCGGTGGCAGCCGCATAGGGGGCTTTGTAGTTGGTGGATCGTGCCAACTGCAGAGAAGATTTTCTCTGTTTCCCGAGGAATACGCCGTCACATTGAAGTTCATCATTTCAGCTTTAATGTCAGAGTTATTACTTTATGTTAGAGCATTTAATGGGAGCAGTCACTTCATGGCCAGCTGTAAAGCTGCATAGGGTCACGTGATTCTCGCCTGAGCCGCATGAGGCTATTGAAGGGTTTCTGAGCCGTATGAGGCTCTGATAAATTCCTGAGCCGCATGAGGCTCCTTCTGCTTTAAGCCGTATGGGCTTCTTCTATTTTGAGCCACATGGGCTTCCTCTGTTCTTTTCTATGTTTCTACACATGGGCCACCACTAAAACTTTGTCATGCCCCAGAACCAGAATACTGGAGAGCGGGGGAATAACTCAGCCAGCTACGTATTACGGATAGATGAATATCGTATAATACGATCAATGCTGTCTAAAAGACGAGGGGGTGTATACTACATGAAAGTCTCACTGTGGTCACTCAACATCTATTGTCTCAATCATTCAAACAAGAAACAGAAAATAGAGAACATATAAGATAAAGCAGTAAGGCGTCCCAAATGCTCAGTCAAAATGTTCTTGATATCTGGCTTTACAAAACATAGCCAGATGATGTATCAAGGTATACACAATTGTTTATCAGCTGCAGCCTGACTTTATTTACAATTATGCAAAAGTATTTACAAGACAATCTGACTAACATGTCGGTGCCAAACGGCAAGTATAAAGTAAATAACAAAACGAACGGGGAAGTAAAGAACCCACTCGAGTCCTCCTGCGATCATTCCTCTAGTATTGACCATCTTGGAGGTGGAAGTAAGCTGAGTCCTCGGGAACTGGCTCTAAATCTGGCCATACAAAACCAGAGAGGTTAGACCTCTAATAACAAGTATCGCAAGGAAGCACGATGTGAGGAATTAAAGCCAGTAATAAGAAAATATGATAAATAGATCTCTGCTTGCTACTGGGATTCACATATCATCACGACACTTCGAACCAACCTCCCAACCAAACAAGGACAGAAGTTGGCCCGTTATGTCCTGACATTCTGATCATCTCAGTTATGTAACAGAGTAGGTACAGTACACAAACAAATCAATTTAAACGGCCATACAGTTACTACGGCTTGCTACTGTGAGTCCCAAGTTATCCTGGAATTATGCAATAAGGATTCCTCAGTTCTTACTATGTGCAAGCAAGGCTAGTCTATTCAATCAATCAATTACGCCAATCATGAATTTAGACGAGTCCCAGCGGGACTTCCGTCATCAATATACAATTATATAATAAATAATATAAGCAGATACGCTTCCTGCCCGTGTGGCAGATTTGTAGTATCTGTGGAAACCAGCCGGCCTGTCGGGCACTAATAGTCCCAAAGAGGGCTGCCATGTAAGAACTCGGGAATCCATTCTCCCCATGCAATCATTATTTTATCTAACTTAATAGCCTCTATGTTAAGTGAAATCCCATGCCGTGGATCATGGTCATTCAAAATGAGTACTTTTATACGGGATACGGTATGCACAACTCTACAACGATACCCGTGCGGTTAGGTTGTAGGTCTTACATAGCGTAATGCAACAATCAAAACTAACCACGGAATAATCATGCCTTGACCATAAAGTACACATACTGCTTCTGTAAAATAAATAGATAAATAAAAAAATAAAAATAAATAAATAAATAAATAAATTGAAGCCTGCATGTGCCTGTATGCCAATGTTCGGGATCAGCCAGTCGATTACAATAGTTCATAGTTAATATGAACATGTCTCATTCATTCAATTCAATAAGACGACTAACTAGTCTCTTAGTTCCAACTAGGAATGCATGATCAATTATTAATAACAATCAATGTTAATTAATGCCAAGATAACAATCAATGTTAATTAATGCCCATGTGGGACAGAATCAGCCCAAAAGGCATTAGGGGTTAGAGTTCATGCGGCCGAAAAACTAACTCCATGCGACTGAGTAAAACATGCATATGCGGCTAAGAAATAACAAGTCCATGCGGCTGGGGATAGGGACCCTATGCGTCTCGGGAAACTAACTCCATGCGGCTAAAATATCACGCGACAATTGGAAGACCGGGCCTATGCGGCTCAAGTTCCATGCAGCCAGGGTCTGATCCTTACGCGGCTCAGAATAATAAATCCCATGCGGCTGAGTAAAACAAATCCCATGGGGCTGAGTAAAACAAGTCCCATGCGGCTGAGTAAAACAAATCCCATGCGGCTGAAAAACCAAAGCTTATGCGGCTAAGGGATGACAAGCTTTATGCGGTCAAAATAGGCGGCTGAGCCATACGGCTCGAGAAACCTGGGTTCTATGCGGCTGAACAAAAAGGATTCCATACGGCTGGAACAAAATAGTCCCATACGGCCACGAGAAGTTCATGCGGTGGCAAGATCCACGCGCTTATGCGGCTCGGGATACCCACGCGGCCAAGTTTATGTGGCTGAGAAATTCATGCGGCTGGAAATGCATATGCGGCCAACAAAGCTCATACGGCCATAATGCTTCATACGGCCGAGAATGCCTTATGCGGCCAGAATGCTTCATGCGGCCGAGCACTATTTTTTTTCTCCATTTCCGAGAACAGAACCATGGAAGCCATTGCTTCCAAGCTCTCTAAATCCTTCATTCCAAGCCCAAATCTGGACTTCCATAGGTCAAAATAGGGTAGAACAAAATTTTCTACAACATGGAACCATCAAAACTTGTAAATAACAAAGTTAGCTAGATCAAAACCTAAGAAATCCGAAAATGCATTAAACTTAGATCTACATGAAATGAACCATGAAAATTGTAAATATTAAATACTAAAGTATCTAAGAATCTTGAGAGGAAGACAATGGAACAACAAAAATGGAGATCCATCAAGAAGCAAGTTGGCACTTGCCTATGCGGCTGGATAGGTGGGGGAGAGTTTATGAGGAAGAAGAAGAGTAATGGTGAAGTAATGAAGAGAGACAAAGGGAATGGGGCTTTAAATGAAGGAGTGGTGGTAGGTGGGGAGTTGTTGAACTACCCAAGGCCGAAAAATAAACCAACTCAGGCCGAACCCAAAAGCAAAGTAAAAAGCAGAAAGTAAAATGCAGAAAATAATTAGCGTGATATTAAAAGAATTTAAATATAGAACAATACATGATAAATATTAAATAAATATATTTCAGCAGTATATGCATTAAAATACGTATTTCGGGAACGGAAAGTGACATCTATTAAGGACTACGTCCGCTAGGTTACTTACCTATATATCGTGCTTAAATTCTCCTGACGCGACTTTAAATTAACATTGTACAAAGGCCACGATCTATCCGACAGAAAAGTTTACATCGAGGCGACGGTGCTCAAGGCAACAATCGCTTTGACTTAAGGTCTCTACAATGCATCTTACGTTCGATTCCTAACGAGTAGGAATTTACTAGCCAAATTTCCAACTTATCCGTCTCGCAACATCGAATATAAGTTCGATTCACGTAAGCTCAATTGCAAGGTGAATCCAAATCTACGACAGAACTCGTACGTCATTCTCTTACCACTCGCGCTCGTACATAGCACGATTCTCAAAATCGTCCAGACTTATCATCAATATGTACCACATTATATTTGTTATCAATGCAATTTTATATACGATATCACATGGGTCATCTTACGGTCTGCAACATTCAATTTAATTTGGCGGTCAAGTCTTTTAGGGTCAGCTGCCCCGAAGCTACGCTCGATATTTGTGGATCATTTACGAAGGACAATTTACTACGAACTATGCTATATCTTATTTCGAAGCCAAATCATGTTCCGACAATTTCTATGCGACTACCCAATTTCGGACAAAACTTATTTCTATCGGCGTAATTGATGCACAACTATCCTTCGAGTAAAGTCATGCACTACCGTCGATGATTTCGCAATTCACGAAGCATCTACTCGCATTGAGTTCGAGTCTATCTTATTTGCGGTCGACAACGAGATGCTATATGCATCGAACGATCGTCGATAACTTATAGTATCGTCTTGATCAATCACAAAGTTCATGATCAACCATTTCATTCATTCTCGTATTGTTATTTACAAAATTTTGATAGCGCGAGGCACACTCCATTTTGTATTCTCACATCGTGCTTACGTTTCATTACGTATCGATCTCGATACGTCGTATCAATTTCGATAGCGTAAGGGTCAACTTTGAATCTGTTTCAACGTCGACAACTTGCATTACATACGTCAAAGTTCTCCAAAAATATTTTCGTACATCTCGAATCGTTTCTCGATTCGTTGTATTCCGTTATATTTCGATCGTGTAACCAAGTTATCGATTTTCCGGCATCGTGCCCTCTAGTCCTGAAATCTTGCCCTCTAAGTTTCATATGATTTCTTCATGCTCACAATGAGTCTCGTCTCGACATAACCTGCTATCTTTCTTAGGCGCAGCTATCCAAATCAACCAATATTTTTATCGAAATCGCAAGTCGTGCGATTCGATTACACTTTGCATTGGCTAACATTTCTATCGAGATCGCAAGTCGTGTGATTTAATTATAATTTGTATCGCCCAATATTTTTATCGAGAACGCAAGTCGTGCGACTCATTTATAAATTCAAGTTTTCTATCGGATCGATCCGACCATTGCCTCAAGGCATAATCGTTTTGTTAGTCTCGGTCGTCCGACCGACTTATAATTTTCGTCTGACGTATAATTCATTGATACGAGTCCCGCCTTATCGTCCCAATCGATTTTCGGAGAACACTTGCATCAACATACCGTCATACAAATTCTCAATCGAGTCTCGGTACTCTCTCGTCCATTGCGGATAAACCTTCCGCAATTCTCATAATGCGTCGATGTAATTCAATCCACAAGTGGTATATCATATACCACTCAGAATCGAGTCATCCATCGCATACGTGGTATGGCATATATCACTCAGAAATCAAATCATTTCCCTCGTATCATACTCGGTATGAACCAACAATCTCTTTCGACTCACGATTTCTACAGTGATCGTGCTTGATCACAATCGTAACTTTGATTAATCAAAATTCGACACAATTCGGCTAATTTGTACATTCGCTAATACAAGTTCAAGTTCGGTGCGCTGCCGAACAATTTGTTTCTATCGATTTGTGACTTTTGTTTCCTTCCGTTGCATCTCGTACAACGATTCATTTTCGATATCCATTGTACTCCGTGCAGCAATTTTATTTTGACATGTATTGCACTAAATGCAACAGTTTTACTTCTGATACGTATTGCACAGCGTACAACATTTTTTTTTTGATGTGCGTTGCATTTTGTGCAATAATTTATTTCTGATAACCATTGCATCTCGTACAAGTATTTATCTGTGACATTCAAAGCCAATGCTCGAATCCGTTCAACACATTCGATATCAACTTTTATTATTCTTGCACGCATCATTCACACTTCAACTCGTTGCAATTTGATACAGCAACATTTTATTTCACTCGTTGCACTTCATGCAACATTTTATTTCCCATTCAATTTTGTTGTATTGCAACATCGAACATCTCATTTCATATTTTTCAACTTGTTGCACTTGCAGCAATAAATATCTCAATTCACATCTCATAATTTGTTGGACTTGCAGAAACAAATATTTTACGGTTCGTTGCACTCAATACAATAAACCTTTCGCGACTTTCATAGCAAACATCATGTATACATGCGACAAAATGACACAATTTGTATTAGACTTATTGTATGGAACATCCAGTACGGCATCGAGTAGAGTCAAGAGTGATTCGATTGGTGGTGGAAAACACTTTGGAATTGAAACGAAACAAATGTCCTGAGGAATCACCCGAATTATCGTTCTCGCAGGGGGCATGATGCCGCACGAGCTTGGAGTTACGCTCGTACAAGGCAAGATGACAAGTTCTCAAAATGGTTATATTTGATTTGATATTAGCAAACGGAAGAAAACATAGTATAAGAAATAATTCTCTTTATTGATAATAAACTGAGATTACAAAGGCTTTCAATAGCCTAATTGAATTTGCCAGATTGGCTATAACACTCAAGTTATCTCTTGCCTACAAAGGATTTCACTATTCCATACATCATGCCTTCTATATCTCGGCCGTATCAATCCTGTTGCAAGTTCGAGCGTCAATGCGATCGCACGCTTCAAACGCTACGACATTCCATGCCTCTGCACGATCAAGCGAAGCTTCACCGCGAGCAATCCATTCCCTGCACCCTGCATGAAAGCTACTAGGGGATTAGTACATTCGGTCTCGCATGTACTGATGAAAAGACCAACTTTCTAAACCGATATTTTAGTATTTATGTTCAATCATGCAACTTAGCTTATGATCTTGCTATATTCTCCTTAGGGTTGATTTCATGGCATATTCGAAAGCGATAAAGCATGTTATCATGGCAAGCATGTTATTCGAATTGAGTAGGCAAACAGGCAAGCAATCTGATATTTGTTTCGTGGTGCGACTTCTTACCAACATAGACGCATTTGCCCTTACACCGACGCAAGGTGAATATGCCCCATTTCTACCCTGTCATGTTATAAGTGCTCTCTATACATGATCTATTGTAGAAGCATAGAATTTCAGGCGCATCTATAGGCCAGAATTCCTATACGCTCAACCCAACCATGCGACCAACTCAAATGTGCAGGAAGCTCAAACAGATACTTTGTACAGCAAAGAACAGTACAAGTTGAAAGACATTAAAAATAAGGCTTTTATTTCATATGAAAGTCTATTACATGTCTAAAGAAAGGCTTTACAAAGGAGAACTTCTACAAAAAGAGATCCTAAAGCTACAGCCAGGCGCATCAACTGTTATGCATCCCATGCCAGGCGCATCATCCGTCAGATGTATCACTCTGATGTCTCATCCAGGCACATCGTCTCGTCATTAAGGCACAGGCACATCAGTACCTATCAGCTCTTGTGTAGCAGGAGGAGGAGCTCTCCTAGCTCGACAATGATCATGGTACGATGCTCCGATCTTCGGAAGCAATAGGCACACTCGGCAGCTTGTGGCTCTGCCAGCATAACGAAAGACGAAGCACGGCCGCCCCGATCTTTGGATGCAACAGGCACCATCGGCCTGTGTCGAAACTCGACGATCCCGATATTTGGATGCAATAGATACTATCACAGAAGCTCAGAGCGACGGGAATACTAGGACAGCGCATCTTTACCCTCGAGAAGAGCTCAAGTTTGGTAGTTTGCCAAGGCAGAGCTCCAGCCAAGTTCATCTTTACATCGAAATGAAGGATAAAAGCAAAGCTTTCCCTCATGCGGGTATTTATAAGCACGGACAGCCTACACCCGAGTGCCAAATGGCTAACATTCTAAATTTTATGCAATAAATTTGTATTAATAGCAAATGCATCTGTCGCCTCATATTCGAATTAGTCAAGGAAACCATTAACGCCTCAAAAAACTCAACAGGCGGGCCAAAGAGGATGCGACACATTGGCAGATGTACCATCGATATCATGCACTCCCTATAGATGTGCCCAGCAGGCCATAGAACCATGCGCCCAGATTGGCACTAACCAATACAACCCTCTCCATCAAGCATTTAATGCTGAATGACAAAGGCGACAACACATTCCAAGAGCCATCCAATCAGCAGCCCTTTGCAGAAAATGAAGCACCGCTGATGTCAGCACCATTATTACACCATGGATCGGCAACAATGGCCATGTGGCCGACCGATCATTCGTATGCGCCTCGTGGCCATGCGCGCAGAAGATTGCATGCGCCACAGTGGACATACGCCCCCTCAACTCACTTCTGATCTCAAGTAACAGAAAACAAAGCTCTGCATACGCCTTAAAAGCCATGCGCCTGGACTTGCTCATGGCTCCTAAAAGTCATGAGACCAAGTCACCTCCCCTGTACCTGATTCTAGGTGCACCCTGATGCGAAGCTCTACATGTGCCTCAAAAGCCATGCGCCCAAACTCGTCTATGATGCCTAAATCTCATAGACTAAGTCGCCTCCATGCGCCCGATCCTAGGCACACCGCGACAGATCACTCTCCTCCAAAATCGAGATCTTTGAGCCACAGGCATACGCTACGCGTCCCTTGACTCAGTTCTATTTAAAGAATGGGTGCGAACCACCCAAGATTTTAGCAACAACCAAATCTCAGTACTGCCACGTGTCAGCTCCTCCGCTGCCCGACGAAGCAGTTCGAGCAGATTCTACTACAACTCGGGGCACATCATCCATGCACCCGGGCCCCACCAGCATTGGCCAAATGGCGTTCCCACGTCCAGGCGCATCCGACATATGCGCGCATGAGCAGCTAGCCTGCTATCTATAAATAGAAGGATCATTCCTTCACCCAACAGAGAGACATATACAAACAGAGGGAGATATATACAGACAGACTGTTATATCCACATACAGAGGCAAAAAGAGACACTCAACGCCCACTTCTCCTCGCAACGCTCCGGCATCCAGAGTAATCCAGACCTTCAGAGAGTTCGAGATCGTTGTTAGATTGTCAACGGAGTCAACGTATTACCACTCGCTCCATCAACACCGTACCCAGATAAAAACAAAAGTGTACTTCTAGGACTACGTCTAAGTCCTACATTTTACTCTGTTCTATTTGTAATAAAAAACATCAATCAATCAAAGAGTTTTAATGGCAAACAAGCTGGCGACTCTGCTAGAGACCTTTTTCTCCTCCAACGAGAAAGCTGTGTCGCAATCTGACGATATCAAACTCGACTCCTCCTATAAAACACTTATGGTATGCCTCATTTAATAGGCGTATGAGGAGTTCATCTCTGATGGCAGTACGAGTCCTTCGAAGTGGCTACCAAAGCCATAGAAGACTCACCAAGTTTGGGTGCGCACGACTGATGCGCCTGGCACCATCATCAAAGGGGATGTGCCACCGCAGCTGGCCCTTCCTGCTGACGCTCTCAGCAACCAGGATGTGCCCACTGGTGCCACGCATCTGTCTGGGAAATACAGTGTTGACTGCATTCCCCAATCGTTTTCTTCCCAGCCGAAGAAGATGCACCAACGGAGCAGAAGTACAACCAATCTCCAGCGTATGAGCTCTGGTGTGCAGGAGAGAACGTCTGTCTTCAACAGACTCACTCACTGTCATGGCGAGGCACAATTGGATTCTGAGTAGTATGCGCCTTCGTGGGCTAGTATAAAGAAATCGAAGGCAGCACAGGCCATACGCCATGAACGTGCTATGCCAATAGCAAACCAAAAGCATGCGTTCAAAATCATGCATGCTGTTGATGGTAGGCTGTATAGAGTCGACTCAGGCTCATCTGTGCCAAAAACGGGTCGACTCTCAAAGTCCCTGTCCCTCTTGGGCGCATCTACTGCGTTGCGAACCAAGTCTGGCTTGGCAACTGCGATATTGAGTCCATGCGCCCACTTGGGTGATGTGCATAAAGTGGACTCAAGTTGACATAAATGCTATTCCTCTACCAATAATTTGGGCGTATCTCATGCGCATGAACCAGATCAGGGGGTACAACATTCACATGACCACCCCGGTGCTTATCCTTGCCATACGCCTGATAGGGGTGTTAAAGTGAAACTCTTCCATCATGATTTACGTAATGTGATCAGTTACAAACGCAGATCAGGAGAGCTGACCAATAAGCACAATGTGTCCCTTGCAGGACACACCTATGCTATGGTCACCATCAATTGCTGTTGTTGTAAAACTGTGGCTCCACCACAGAGGCAGTACGTGTTTCAGCGAATACGATCTATGGCACCTATTCGACGCCGCCTAGGAAAGAAAGTGCCAATTGAAGATGAAGCGGAGCCCAAGATCACTTTCTGTCATGTTGTCTCCAATTCCCACTCATCCGTAAGAAAGACAACCACCAACTCCTCAGCCTCTGCATCCAAGACTCAGCCGAGGAAGAGCAAAACAGTGGTCCCGTCCCTAGGGGTGTACGAACGCACCCAAGCAAGGATCAAGGCCCTGGCAGAAGCAACAGCCGGGGGTAGTCAAGCCTCTAACAACCCTCTCTTCGAAGACGAAGAAGCGCTTCGACAAACCGACCCTGACGTAGCTAGGGGTAGCCAACACGAGGCCTCAGAAGAAGAAGCCCCTCCACAGAAAAGCGAGATCGAAAGCGAAGCCTCGACCGATCCATCCACTTCCACCCATGTCATGACAGCTTACATGGCAGGGGGTGGTGATGAAGGAGAATCAGACGCTCTAGCGCTAGACATCATGCAGTGCATGGACACTCTTGAAGGGAGTCTCAAAACCCTTTCTGCCTCCATGCAGATACTGGCCCAGGCGGTGTTCGACATTCGAACCACTCTGGAAAAGGCATCTGTCTCCACCGGCCCCGATCTAGGGGTCAATGGAGAATCAAGTATACCCCCTCAACAGGTATCTTCAGGGGCGGAGCACCATACTGTACCACGAACGTCAGCTCCCTCTAAAACCCAACTTCAGGCTGTACCGCCTTCACCTGCTCCCAGCTCGACAGAAGACTTGGCCGAGATGATCAGAGACCTGTGTGAACGCTTCGAGGCCCGAAACAAGCAGGAAGAATGTCAAAAGTTGGGGCTTCCTCAACCCAACTCTCTTGAGTGAAACAACGTGGTTTATCCTCCCAAGTATAAACCACATACACTGACGCCATACGACGAGAAGGACTCTCCTCGTCGGTACTTGGCCTACTTCCAGTCTCAGACCGGACATCTCCCAAAGGAAGATGCCCTACTCACGAGCCTGTTTGTCGGGGCTCTGAAGGGAGTCGCCTATGACTGGTACTGCAGTCTTCCTGACAACTCTATATCATTCTTCGATGATTTGACACGCCTCTTCCTCGATCGGTTCTACGACGGAGGGAGAGACATGACCATGTCGTCTCTAATAGAAGTGCGACAGACTGAGATGGAGTGTCACGACCCGCACCTATCAATTAGGCATGAGCCGTGGGTATGTCCAGCCTACGCCGTAGAGTCGGCGGTAGTACGCTGACTAGTCATCTCCACATTTATCAATGCAACCATGCAGTTTATATTCACTTGCACAATGTAAACTACATCAACAGATAAGATCAAGACAAGATAAATTTTATATAATAACCATAGGTTGGAAGAAGGATAATAAATGATCTGACAAAACTCCAAGATAGATCAAAATGTACTAAAGTGGCATAGTCTCAAAAGAGAATGAAATGTACTAAGAAAACATCTACAAATCAACTCATGAACCTCAAAATAGAAATAATATCTAAAAGTCTCAAACTAAACAAATCTGTGAGAATACTAAATAAAGTCTACTTAAAGCCATCTGTAGCGGGTAACTCCACAAAAGTTACCTCCAGTTCGGCTTGCAAGCCAAAATCAGGATCTGCAGTATGCTCATAGTATGTGGTACAAAAATTCTCTAATTCCTCACCTAAAAATGTCAGTTTTTCAGTCAGAAATGGAACAAGCACACATATGACAGCTATCCGAAATATAACAGAATCACAGAACATGAAAATAGCATATGAGAAGTGAAAACTGGGAAATAACAAGCATCATGGTGTAATAGAAAGTGCAGGCAACTCTAAATGAGAGAAATAACATCTAGAAAGTAAATGAGTAAAGTATGGTGTCATGGTAGTTGGTGAAAAACAAGTTGAAATGACTGAAACAAAAACTATCTAAGTGTATTGAAATATCCTTTTCGACATGTGAACAACTAAGGGATAAATACGACACCCTGTACGTGTCGTGTGCATCTGCTATCAGCCAAGATTAGACATTTTGGGATGGAATGGGTAGTTCACACGTCTACTAAGATATTTCCTCCGCCCAGTTAGTACTCATGGAATCGAGTCGCAAGCATGGTAATCCTATATATGACAGTCAAGAAGTATAATAAATCCATGGTACTAATCTTCGTGTGACGAGCGTATCAACAAGCAACAAGACATATGTATAACATATAAAGGAAACTATTAGAAACGAAAGCAATCAGTATATGCACTTGTCTGTGGTCCTGAGCTGCGGGTACGGGTCAGGTACTGAGTCCAAGTCCCCAGAACCTATATCACAGATTTACTTAAATAAATAAACAAAACTTGATAATTATTATCTCTATCTATTGTTTAGTTGTTGGTTTAACTCCTACCTGATTATCATGGTGGTACTTAGACTACAAGGATTCATTGATTTCTGGAGTGCATCGTGCACTAAAGCCTGCTGCTTAACTCACAGCTTGAGTCTACACCAAAATTTCTGACTATTATTATATGATTAACCCTTTTGGAGTGTCCATGATTTCCTTGGAGTCAACCTGTCTATGAGCAATGTACAAATTTGCAGTTGAATCTTTATTTCTGCTGCTATATTTTATTATTGCTTCTCTAGGTTCTCTTAAAACATATTTAATATTTTATGAAGATGGCCATCTGTAAGGGGGTTCCTGTATAAGTACAGTAGGGGTTCAAGATAGGGACTAGTAGGTATAGAAGCAGTGGGATTACTTGGTGTTTTGATATAGAGGGTAGCAGCAGGAAGAGTACACATGTATGTTGGATACAAGTGTAGTAGAGGTGAGGATGTACCTGTTGGTACATAGGGCAGTACCTATTAAGAAAGCCATCTCGAGTCCTACCTAGATTGTAGACACGATTTTAAGATTGTTCATAAAGGAACTCATGGGGGTACTGATGTATGCTTCATAAGTCTAAAGACAATATGTAAATGATGTGCTGTCGTAGGCACCCAAAAATAAAACCTATACTCTTAGAAATGTAGCAGTGTGAGTAAGGATTGTTTCCACGGAGAGTAATTAGTTTAGATTTGTGCTATGTGAATAATGAAAGGGGGGATGAATAAAATGAAAGTCAATAAAAAAGAGCAAGTAGAATATGAAAATAAATCAAAATAACACACGTTGGTCTAAGTCTACGTCTACCATTGGAATCTTGAAACTGATCATAGATGCAAACATATGTTGATATGTATTATGAATATTCATCGTTGGAATTCTTTTCCTATCTCCTTTAGCCACAGTTAATTAGAAAAAAGCGACCTAATTAACCTTAACTACTAAACAACCCTAGACAAGCGCTAAAGGTTTAATCTAGTAGCATATTAAACTCAATAAGATCGATGAAACAAAACAATACAAGCACAAGCGGTTGCATTTAATTTAGTCGAATGGTTTCTTCCTAAGATTTAATAATACAAAGAAGTAATTTATTAAATCTTGGTTGTTTCACAAATTAGAGGGATCGAACAATTTCGGATTCGATATCTAATTTAGCAGTAGATTATCAAGAATAATAAACTAGTATGCATCCTAGTAATTAAACAAGATAATCATGAAATGTGCATAAGAAAACATTTGATACTCAAAGTACAAATCAAACATATAAACATAAATTAGATCTCACAAGTTTTTATTGATTCCAAGGCTTCCGTATACTTCGACCATGTTCATCAAAACTTCAAAAGAAAAGTTGGAGAAGAAGAGAAGAGTTGTGTTGTGTGTTCTCTTCTCATGATTTTTACCGCCTTTTATACACCATAAATTAGTTGTTTCAAGCCTAAAATATCTCCCCACATATCCTCTAAAATTTACAACTTCTCAAACCAAATAGAATAAGTCATAGAACAAGTAGGAAAATGGTTATTTTGGTTCCTATTTTTGTTCACAGCATCTTTGACCCAACTTTAAGTCTGATTTCGTCCATGATGCAGCTTAATTTACGAAAAACACAAAATATAAAAGTTGTATCCCTGTGTCTTAGCTTTCCAAATCTTTTTGAATCACTCCATAGCTTTTCGGATGAAAAAGTTATGGTCATTTTCGTAAAAGGTACCAAAACTGTCCAGAATTGCAATTTAGCTCCATTTTGCACATAGTGTCTCTAAATTCATCCTACAGCAAAATATAAATATAATGAGTACCTTTAGTCATAAAATGAGCATAAAATGATGAACATTAAGGGATAAAAATATAACATTTTATGCTCTCATCAAATACCCCCACACATAACTTTTGTTCGTCCTCGGACAAAACACAAATTTTTTTTTCAAAACAAAAATCAAGGTTGTAATGTCATAAATAAAGAATAACCATGCTCTTCAAAACTCATAACATATCATGAAAATATATTCTTAGCCAACTTCTAAATTCTTAGTAAGTATTTTCACTTGAAGATAGAGTAAACTAAATTGGTAGACTCTCACGGGAATAAACACTCAGCTCTCATGGTTTGAAGGGTAAGTGTTTCTCTCAAATTCATTCCAATAAAAATGATCTACCATAAGCTTGCATATCTTCTCATTCTCCACCACTTGGATCACATGCATAACACAAATCATAAGGACTTTTTATGGATTGTAGCGGGGCTTAGGATTAAGGTAGGATATATTTTGGGAGTGTAGCTCAAAAGCCATCAAAACTAGTGGAGCAAAAATGATTTAACTCAAGCTCGAATATATAAAATATGTAAAACCAATCACTCCATTCAAAGCATTCAACATATCCCATTATTTAAAATTTTGGAAGGAATCATGAAGATGGATATCAAAAGTTATTTCCTCCATCACTTCTTTTCTTTTTTAGTTCTTCTTCTTTCGTTTTTTTTTTCAATTTTTTTCCTCAGTTCTCTTTTCTTTTTCTCTTTTTTTTCTCAATCATGATGGGACACAAAAATTTAAGAATGAAAATATGTAGCCAACTAGAAGTTAAATACCCTCACACTTATTTCATATACACCCATACATATCATAATGCTCCACTAGTTTTCTGGCCTGGGTAAGGATTTTTTTTCAGGTTAAAGCTTGTAATATGGGTTCACAAAAATAGAAGAAATAAGGCTCAAAGGGGTTCAACCAAAGGAAAAATAATTTCAGGGTAGGCTATTTGGCTTAAGTAGCGTAAAAAAATTGTCTTAATCATGTTCATGTATGCATGTGCCAATGTGACCTTAAAGAGAATCTAAGCAAGTTCTAGAGAAACAAGTCCATGGAAGAATATCTCTCATCAAAGAAAATAATGAGACTGATGTGTCAGTCTAAAGGCTCAAAATCTCACCGGCTTTTGTCTACCAAATTTAGTCACAACCATTCTCAAGGAAAAATACTAGACTAATTAATTCTAAGTTGAAAATATTACTCATTCAATCATGTTATGAATTTTATTAAACTTAGTTAACTCTTGTTCATGACATACACAACAAAAATTATTGAAAACGATAAGAACAAATGTCCCTTTTTTTAGAAAATAAATTAAGAACAAAAAAAAAATTTAATTTTATTTTTAAATTCATTTATTTTTAAAAAAATAACCAAACATAAATGCCCTCACCTACAATTAAAACTGACATTGTCACCAATGAAAGTCTAAATACAAAGAAAAGACAAAAATAAAAAAAATGCAAGAATATGAAAAACTCCCCTTAGGTTGCCTCCCAAGCAGCACCTTTGTTTAATACATCGTTGGCTCGACTCTACGCACACTTGAGACAACTACGCAAAGATTTTACATCTTGAATAGAGGCCTGCAAAATAGAGGATAAAAACATCTTGTTAAAAATTGATAATAAAATATAAGGAATGTTACCTGATTGTTGTCTTTTTATAAAAGCATTCAATCCTGCAACAGTTTTGTGCATATTATAACTCAAGACTAACTCCTCATTCTCTTTCGTGAGATGCTCACTAATGGCAATATCTAATCCATCTTTGCCATTAAGTTCAAAAACTTCTTCTGCATTTGGTACTACATCGTCACTAGGAATGTTCGTGTCTGCAATGCTATTTTTCTCTTCTTTCTGTTTTGACGACGTTGGTGCTTCTTCGGTTAGAATGTCCACCTCATTATCATTTCTCAAAATGATTGTACTTGTATTGTCTTCTGGATTTATTATTTAAGATGATAATTTTTTCGAACTTTGTGCCTCCAGCTTTTTAATTGTTGTAGCCATTTGACTCATTTGATTATTCAGACTTTGGATGCTGGCCCTTGTCTCCTGTTGAAATTGTAAAGTATTAGTGGCAATAGACTTAACAATATCTTCTAGAGACATGCTAGAATTAGAAGTTTGGTTCGATTGTTGTTCATGGAGATATGGTTGCTTGTACTGCTGGTAACTTAGAAAATTTTGAGTTACATTGGGCTCGTCTTCAAGTATTTGACACATATCAGTTGGATGCCCTACTATTGAACAAATCTCACAAGCCATTTTTGTTTGCATGTTACCGCCTACAACCATTTGATAAACAAGAGAAGTTAAACTAGCAATTTGTTGTTGAAGAGAAGAAACATTTACCTCATTAGCGTGCCTAGATGGAAGATCCAGCCAAGTGCCAAATTGTTAAGAATTGGTCATCATGTCCTGTTAATTTATGCTCATTTTATGACTAAAGGTAACGGCGCCAAAATTAACTAAAAATTACTCCCCGACAACGGCGCCAAAATTAACTAAAATTAACTAAAATTACTCCCCGGCAACGGCGCCAAAATTTGGTGTGCTATCGTAGGCACCCAAAAATAAAACCTGCACCCTTAGAAATATAGCAGTGAGTAAGGATCGTTTTCACGGAGAGTAATTAGTTTAGATTTGTGCTATGTGAATAATGAAAGGGGGGGTGAATAAAATGGAAGTCAATAAAAAAGAGCAAGTAGAATATGAAAATAAATCAAAATAACACACATTGGTCTAAGTCTACGTTTACCATTGGAATCATGAAACTGATCATAGATGCAAACATATATTGATATGTATTATGAATATTCATCGTTGGAATTCTTTTCCTATCTCCTTTAGCCACAGTTAATTAGAAATAAGTGACCTAATTAACCTTAACTACTAGACAACCCTAGACAAGCGCTAAAGGTTTAATCTAGTAGCGTATTAAACTCAATAAGATCGATGAAACAAAACAACACAAGCACAAGCGGTTGTATTTAATTTAGTCGAATGGTTTCTTCCTAAGATTTAATAATACAAAGCAGTAATTTATTAAATCTTGGTTGCTTCACAAATTAGAGGGATCGAACAATTCCGGATTCGATATCTAATTTAGCAGTAGATTATCAAGAATAATAAACTAGTATGCATCCTAGTAATTAAATAAGATAATCATGAAATGTGCATAAGAAAATATTTGATACTCAAAAAATCAAACATATAAACATAAATTAGATCTCACAAGTTTTTATTGATTCCAAGGCTTCCGTACACTTCGACCAACAAGACTTTAGCCGAACATGTTCATCAAAACTTCAAAAGAAAAGTTGGAGAAGAAGAGAAAAGTTGTGTTGTGTGTTCTCTTCTCATTATTTCTACCCCCTTTTATACACCATAAATTAGTTGTTTCAAGCCTAAAATATCTCCCCATATATCCTCTAAAAGTTACAACTTCTCAAACCAAATAGAATAAGTCATAGAACAAGTAGGGAAATGGTTATTTTGGTTCCTATTTTTGTTCACAGCATCTTTGACCCAACTTTAAGTCTGATTTCGTCCATGATGCAGCTTGATTTGTGAAAAACACAAAATATAAAAGTTGTATCCCTGTGTCTTAGCTTTCCAAATCTTTTTGAATCACTCCATAGCTTTTCGGATGAGAAAGTTATGGTCATTTTCGTAAAAGGTATCAAAACTGTCCAAAATTGCAATTTAGCTCTATTTTGCACATAGTGTCTCCAAATTCATCCTACAGCAAAATATAAATATAATGAGTACCTTTAGTCATAAAATGAGCATAAAATGATGAACATTAAGGGATAAAAAAAAACATTTTATGTTCTCATCAGTAAAGTACCACATGAAGTGTTAAAAGCCTACTACAGATTTGCAAATATAGTCTAAGTGTTAGGATGAGGATAGGAGAGTATCAACTATTAGGACGTGTCCCTATACTACAGGAATCGTACAGTAGAAGGGGTGTATCATGTGGTTGCCACAGGAACCCAGTATTGACTTTTGTGGAACCGCATTGGTATCGAAAGGGGATTAGTAGTGGTGTTAGGAATGCTAAACCCAGTGTCAGTTTTGGATATAACTTGAGGGTTATGGTAACATTCAGAAACATAAAAAAACCTATAGGAACCTTAGGTCAAACCCAATGTACCCAATTGTCTATGATTTACCCTATTGTCTATGATTTACTATATATATATATATATATATATATATATATATATATATATATATTTTAATATATATATATATATATATATATATATATATATATATATATATATATATTTTAATATATATATATATATATATATATATATATATATATTTACTATATATATATATATATTTTACTATATATATATATATATATATATATATATATAAATATATATATATATATATATATATATATATATATAGTAAAATATATATAGTAAATAAATAAATATATATATATATATATATATATATATATATATATATATATATATATATATATATTTTATATATATATATATATATATATATATATATATATATATATATATATATATATATATATATATATATATATATATGTTAACTCTGATACCTTAGGTCAAACCCAATGTATCCATGCTGATACAAGGGCTGAACCTGATACTTCTCCTAATCTGTTACTAAGAGTCAAATTGGGTGCCTAGTATCAATTCGACACTTGAGCCTACATCCTGATACCAATAGCCACCTATCCTTGTTCTGGTACACCATTATCCCTATGTTGCTGTTCTCATGAGTATGGATAGAGAGGTTAATCTCTGGGACAAGTCCAATCTATTGTAAAGCAGATGTCCTACTGTCAATGCTAGGCTGATACCCCTTTATTAAGTATGTTCAGGAGCTCGAGCCCCTACAACTGGCATTGGCTCTTTAATATTTGAGTCTTCCATCCAAACCCAGGTATATAGATGCTTATACCTGTGTTAAGTACTACTCTAAGTATGGCCTAGGTAATTCTCCTCCTGATTTAAGGCCTAGGTCCAGATACCTAGTGTCTTATTATCATAAGAAATATGGCATGCCAAGGTTCCATGTCCAGTACAGGGGATTCCATCAGTACAGGGCACTCTGATGTCCTATTATCTAGGATACCCTACTGTTCAATGGGTTGGTGGAAAGGTACACTCTTGCCCATACTGCCATACAAGACTCCATATTCGAGATACATGCTAAGGTTCAGACCTCATGTATGAGGTACACTTGATCAATAGGTGTCATGACCCGCACCCAGTGTAGGGGCACGAGAAGTGGGTACGTCCAACCTACGCCGCAGTATCGACGGTAGAATGCTGTCCTAGGTTACTATCTAACCAACAACTCACGCAATTATATAATGTACTTGTCAAATCTCAACTCCGAACGGAGGACAAGTATAGATATAATAAAATCTCAATCACAGTCTAAGCACGATATGATAACACAGAATTTATAACTAAGACTAAATACAACAACCAACTACTAAATAATAATAATATCAAAACAACAATATCTCAACTTATTACAGTTCAAGTTCTAAAATGTGAAATTCGAACTAAATCAACTAGCTAATCTCCCGATCACTCCTGAGTGTCGGGGCCAAAGGTAGCTAAGCCATCTCCCGATCCATAGTAAGTAGGACAAGTGTCCTCGGGGCAAGCATCTGTAATATTTTCAACAGGTCCAGTCAGGACAAGAACGAGTAGAACTCATCAAAAAAATCCTAAGTAAATGCCAGAGAACTATAAACAGTTATAGAAAGTTATATTGATGAATCATGGCAGTTTTATACAGGTAGTGATGTAGAGAAACAGTTAAGGTACAAGGAAAGTATAGTAACTAAACAAGAAGAGAAATATGGCAATGAAGACTGTAAAATATAATCTAGCTGAACTAGAGTAACATAATATAAGTCCAGACAGTATAATATGATTCAAGTGTAATCCCAATGTGAGTCCAGACAATGTAAATCTAATACTAGATGATTCCTGTAACTCCTCTTCCCAAAATTTTGTGATATATTTTTATTTTTTTATTTGATTAGATTACATTTTATTTTTTTATGATCGTTGGAGTTGTGACTAAGCCCATAGGTGAGTTATGACCATCTTGTGGTCACATAATCTCTAGATAGGGTCTATATGCATTTATAGCTATATTATATTTTATTATAATTTTTAAACATTTTTATATATTTTTAAATATTTATTCTATGAAGATTTATATTTATGAATGACTTTCATAAATTATTTTGAGGCCATTTGTGACTATTTTGAGACCCAGTATTTTTCTTTAGGCTCTATTAGGTTAAATATATTTTCTGTATTTTTCTACAATTTTTTTAGGATTTTTAGATAATTAAATATAAGAAAAACCTATTTTCTTTCTAGAATTTACTGTGCAAGTCTATGAGCATATATTGACCCCAAATATTTTTCTAGGGTTCATTATTTTATTTTATATTTTCTAGAATTTTTCCATAATTTTTGGCAATATTTAAGTATTTATTTATTAAGGTTTATATATTTTTAAAGGCTTCCAATATTTATTATGAGGCCATTTGGGACTAATATGAGGTAAAATATTTTTATTTATATTTTAGAAGGTTAAATGTATTTTCTATAATTTTTTATAATTTTCTGGATTTTTTTGATATTTATTTGGAGTTATTTGGAGTTAAAATGAGTTTTTAATGATTTCTGCAATTAAATTAACTAATTTGACAGTCATCTGTACAATCAGCTGTACAGTCAGCATTGGGCCCACCTGTCGGCGCCCAGCAGCCCACCGACTCTCTCTCCTATATATATATATTATTATATTCGTTAAACCTAGAAATTTTAGCAGTTTTTTGTGGGAGAACTCATCTAGGGTTTCCGACTTCCCGAAGCGATTGCCGTCAACTCCGACATGATTTTCGCACGCCATTTTTTTTGTTGGATTCATATCGAGGTAAGCTTTCTGAATATGTAATTTATTTTCGTATATATTGTTCCTAAATTTCTGGAAAATTCGTAGAGTGTCAGTTGTCCGAAACTTGACACATTTCGGTGTTTTCGAGATTTCGGGAGAACCAGAAATCAAAATCATGAACCGTTTGAAGTTTCGGAAAGATGACACAGAGCTCTACGACATACATTTTTACCAGAAATTATTTCGTTCATCTAGTATTTAATTTATTCTGTTGAACTCAGAACTGATCGGTTGATCCCCGTTTTGGTCACGATTAGCCATAACGGCGATATCTTTTGACCAAAGCATGATTTTGCGGCACAGTTTATTCTAGCACACTCATGGCACCGAAATATACCAAAGTGTACTTTCAAAATCTAGAGTTCATAGCATTTGACTAAAAAGTCAATGGCGTGCCTCGATTTGCGTGCCATGGTTTCCAAAATTGGAAAACACGACTTTTGATGGCCAAACTTGCATGTTTAGATTGTATTCAGATTATTATTAGGTTAAATTAGGTTTTTAAATGAATTATTCTAGAATTAATTATTATTAGATTAGTAATCCAACTAGCCAATATTCCATAAATTTAGAACTAGAACATTAGAATTGATTTATGGTTTTTCGTGCACAGTTCGTGATGCGATATGTGTTATAGGTTGACAGCTCCTAGATCGGCATCCCCTCATCCTCGACTTATGACTACGGTTTGTGCAAGGACCACAGGCAAGTATACCTTGCCGAACATATACAGTATTTACATGGTTTTCTCTCCCTTTATTGTATTCCTTTTCATATTGTCACATGATTCCACATTGTGATTGATTCTTCCTTGATTACCTTACTTGTTCTAGATTACGTGCACGTATAGGGTATTTGACATTGCTAGATTATTTGTCTTATCATGTTACCTTGCCTTGCGATTGAGTTGTCAGTTTCTGTATCTGTTCTTGACTTGACTAATCTTGACTGGGAGTATCTTGCATTGTACTACAGTTGAGACATACTATAGATTGGGAGTATCTTGCATTGTACTACGATTTATAGGAGTCTACTTGACTTTGTATTCTTTAGGAGAGGAGATCGATACTAGAATTGGCTAATCTTGATTGGGAGTATCTTGCATTGTATTACAGTCAAAATCTACTATAGATTGGGAGTATCTTGTATTGTACTACAAGCTATAGGGGTTAATCGATTGATTGATAGCCAAGTCTAGTATTACATTTCCACACGACTCATCGTCCTTAGATGTTCTCCTTGTAATGTTCTTATCCTTCTTGCATATTATTTACTATCATATTAGTAGGCATATTTTATGTATCTTGCTAGTCCTCTGAGGACCTGATGATCTCTTCATGTAGCTGATTGCACGGAGTAAGTTAGCTGAGCATGTGGTAGTTGACTTCATCTGCATGATTCAGGTATTTTGTTAGTGTTATTGATTTACTATCATCATCGTGCTTTTATGATATATCCTGCTTATCAGCCTAGCTTTATAGACTCATATTATTCTTGGAGTCTAATCGGACATATAGGCTAGTGGGCTGTAGACCACGACCCATACTTGTTCATTCTTGCTTTATATGATTCGTGTGGATTGAGATATAGTTTAGATTAGACATGATACCCATGACCTTGACAGCTTATACGTACTCGAGTCGGGCTGGAGTTCGCTCGATACGTAGCTGGCTTGCTCACGAGCTCGCGTCCGAAAACCGGGTGCAGGTCGTGACAAGTTTTTGTGGTGGTCCATGCAGGTCAGAGCATATCGTATCGGTTACGTAACTGTACTGATACGAGCCTGTGACTTTGACTAAACCTTAGAAATCTCAATCCACTCTGCTTTGAAAACTCTCCTAGAAATTCTTTATGTCCTTGAAAACTCCATAATTGCTCTCGATTATACTTCCTTGCTTTTCGTACCATTGATTTTTGTCCCTTTTATTTCGAGGTGACGAATGATCGTGCTATCTAGGATTTATCAAAAATTCTTAAGTTATAGTATAATATTGCTTGACTATTGAATATTTGGTTGTTTATAGATATGAGAAATTATAGATGCCATACGCCTAGATATTTGCCGATAGATTTGTTCGCAACTAGTTAGAAGACCATAAGATTCTAGTGACCTTGTTTTGAGGAGTAGTGTGACCAAAGGTGGGTCGAAGTCCTCGAGATTTCGTAGTTACAAAATTGCTATGGGAAGGTAGTAAACTATTTTTGAGGAATTAAATTTAAGGAGATTTAGATAATAGTAGACTTCTTTTGAATTTTAAGGCATAATTATGAATTTGAATTTTGAGGACGAATTTATTTTTAATGTGGGTAGATTTGTAACTCCTCTTCCCAAAATTTTGGGATATATTTTTATTTTTTTATTTGATTAGTTTACATTTTATTTTTCTATGATCATTTGAGTTGTGACTAAGCCCATAGGTGAGTTATGACCATCCTGTGGTCACATAATCTCTAGATAGGGTCTATATGCATTTATAGCTATATTATATTTTATTATGATTTTTAAACATTTTTATATATTTTTAAATATTTATTCCATGAAGATTTATATTTATGAATGACTTTTATAAATTATTTTGAGGCCATTTGTGACTATTTTGAGACCCAGTATTTTTCTTTAGGCTCTATTAGGTTAAATATATTTTCTATATTTTTCTACAATTTTTCTGGGATTTTTAGATAATTAAATATAAAAAAAAACCTATTTTCTAAGACTTCTAGAATTTACTGTGCAAGCCTATGAGCATATATTGATCCCAAATATTTTTCTAGGGTTCATTATTCTATTTTATATTTTCTAAAATTTTTCCATAATTTTTGGCAATATTTAAGTATTTATTTATTAAGGTTTATATATTTTTAAAGGCTTCCAATATTTATTATGAGGCCATTTGGGACTAATATGAGGTAAAACATTTTTATTTATATTTTAGAAGGTTAAATGTATTTTCAATAATTTTCTATAATTTTCTGGATTTTTTTGATATTTATTTGGAGTTATTTGGAGTTAAAATAAGTTTTTAACGATTTCTGCATTTAAATTAACTAATTACACAGTCATCTGCACAGTCAGCATTGGGCCCACCTGTCGGCGCCCAGCAGCCCACCGACTCTCTCTCCTATATATATATATATTATTATATTCGTTAAACCTAGAAATTTTAGCAGTTTTTTGTGGGAGAACTCATCTAGGGTTTTCGACTTCCCGAAGCGATTGCCGTCAACTCCGACGTGATTTTCGTGCGCTAGTTTTTTTGTTGGATTCGTATCGAGGTAAGCTTTCTAATCTGTAATTTATTTCCGTATATATTGTTACTAAATTTCTAGAAAATTCGTAGAGTGTCGGTTGTCCGAAACTTGACACGTTTCGGTGTTTTTGAGATTCCGGGAGAACCAGAAATCGAAATCACGAACCGTTTAAAGTTTCGAAAAGATAACACAGAGCTCTACGATATATATTTTGACCAGAAATTATTTCGTTCATCTAGTATTTTATTTATTCTGTTGAACTCAGAACTGATCGGTTGATCCCCATTTTGGTCACGATTAGCCATAACGGTGATATCTTTTGACCAAAGCGTAATTTTGCGGCACGGTTGATTCCAGCGCACTCGTGGCACCGAAATCTACCAAAGTGCACTTTCAAAATCTAGAGTTCATAGCGTTTGACTAAAAATTCAATAGCGTACCTTGATTTGCGTGCCATGGTTTCCAAAATTGGAAAACACGACTTTTGATGGCCAAACTTGCATGTTTAGATTATATTCAGATTATTATTAGGTTAAATTAGGTTTTTAATAAATTATTCCAGAATTAACTATTATTAGATTAGTAATCCAACTAGCCAATATTCCATGAATTTAGAACTAGAACATTAGAATTGATTTATGGTTTTTCGTGCACGGTTCGTGATACGATATGTGTTATAGGTTGATAGCTCCTAGATCGGCATCCCCTCATCCTCGACTTATGACTACGATTTGTGCAAGGACCACAGGCAAGTATACCTTGCCGAACATATACAGTATTTACATGGTTTTCTCTCCCTTTATTGTATTCCTTTTCATATTGTCACATGATTCCACATTGTGATTGATTCGTCCTTGATTGCCTTACTTGTTCTAGATTACGTGCACGTATAGGGTATTTGACATTGCTAGATTATTTGTCTTATCATGTTAGCTTGCCTTGCGATTGAGTTGTCAGTTTCTGTATCTGTTCTTGACTTGATTAATCTTGACTGGGAGTATCTTGCATTGTACTACAGTTGAGACATACTATAGATTGGGAGTATCTTACATTGTACTACGATTTATAGGAGTCTACGTGATTTTGTATCCTTTAGGAGAGGAGATCGATACTAGAATTGGCTAATCTTGACTGGGAGTATCTTGCATTGTATTACAGTCAAAATCTACTATAGATTGGGAGTATCTTGCATTGTACTACAAGCTATAGGGGTTAATCGATTGATTGATAGCCAAGTCTAGTATTACATTTCCACACGACTCATCGTCCTTAGATGTTCTCCTTGCAGTGTTCTTATCCTTCTTGCATGTTATTTACTATCATATTAGTAGGCATGTTTTATGTATCTTGCTAGTCCTCTGAGGACCTGATGATCTCTTCAGGTAGCCGATTGCACGAAGTTAGTTAGCTGAGCATGTGGTAGTTGACTTCATCTGCATGATTCAGGTATTTTGTTAGTGTTATTGATTTACTATCATCATCGTGCTTTTATGATATATCCTGCTTATCAGCCTAGCTTTATAGACTCATATTATTCTTGGAGTCTAATCGAACATATATGCTAGTGGGCTACAGACTACGACCCATACTTGTTCATTCTTGCTTTATATGATTCGTGTGGATTGAGATATAGTTTAGATTAGACATGATACCCATGACCTTGACAGCTTATACGTACTCGAGTTGGGCTGGAGTCCGCTCGATACGTAGCTGGCTTGCTCACGAGCCCGCGTCCGAAAACCGGGTGCGGGTCGTGACAATTCCAGTACAACATGAGTCCAGTATAAGTTGAGTCCAGTCTATGATCAAAGGTTCCAGGGTGAGTCCAGACTATACTCTAACAGTGTGCTTTAAAATATCGGGATCGACATTTAAACGGCTGTAGGTAATACGGCACACCGCACACTCGGCCAAGTGTGGGATGGCTATCATTCCAGTATAATTCCAAGGGAGTGGTTCCAGTATTTGGGAATGTTCACATGTCTACTCCAATATTTCCTCGCCCAACAAGTACAAGTGAATCCATAACCCAACACAAAATAAGAACAAGTCTAGCTAGAACATGAATGATTCCAGTCAATGATTCCAGTAGGTGATTCCAGAAATAGAGGCCAAACATAAAATAATAAGTGTCGCATGAATGGATCCAACAATATCAATCGTGTTTGTAGTAGACAATCAAATAGAACTAACTACAACTGAAGTACAGTAATCGACAAGTAAATGAAAGAACTATCAGAGAATGTACTCGCCTGGTATCCTGAATATCTGAAAAAAATATACTGTCCGAGGAGTGGTGTCTGTCTCCTACAGAACAGTACAAGTCACTACATGTCTAAAATAGTAAAATAGACTGCTACAATGCATCTACATGATGTTTGGGGTCAATCTAGGCTAAAGTCAACCTTTGGTCAACTCTAGTCAACTACACTAGTCAAACTAGGTCAACTAGGTCAAGCCTATTCTAGCAAGCACACATCAAAACTAGGCTATACAAGCCAACAACACATATTGACTGGGCATTCATGCCATACACATAGGCTATGTACCATATACATAGCCTATAGGCCATAAGGGCTATATCACATATTCCCACACATTATATATATATACTAATTTAATATAATTTATCATACACATATATATGTATACATACCACATTATTGTATCTAGCATATAGAAATATATATTCATATAGTGAGATAGAGAGGGGGATACATGGCATGTGTGTCTATAGGTGTAGGTGGACATGTAATCATGTGTGTGTGTAGTGTCATTATCAGGAATCAGTGTGTGTTTAAGCTATGAGTGTGTATGTGTAAAGCTACAGCTACTAGGAATTAGAAAATAGTGTATAATGTGACAGTCCCATAGGTGTCAATGTGTCAAGTGTGTGTGTTTGAGTGTGATACAATAGCTATAGTTAATAGGTGCAGGAATTTGTGAAGTGTGTGGATGGGGCGTATATGTGGGTGACACATGTGTGTGTTTTAGTGAATCAGGAAAGGAAATCAATGTAATGTAGTGTGGTTAATCTCAGGTTTTAAGTGATGTGTAAACTTAGGAAAACAATATTCAAATGACAGTTTGGTTTAGATAGGAATGTGTTCTAGGAAAGTGAAACAGGGTATATATACAGGGTTAGCTATTCTCAAAAATCAGTGTAATGTAATGTGTCAACGGGTGTGTGTGTATGTGTAGTTGTTCTCAGGAAAATTCAAGTGTTGAACAAGTGTTCTCAGGAAATGGCAAATGACAGTGTGTGTAATCTCAGATTAGCTAACAGTGTGTGTACAGGAATGATGTGAGTGTTCATGTGGATAAGTGTCAAGTAGGTTCTCAGTTACATTATGTGTCATGACAGTTAACATTAATAGGTTTCTCAGGAAAATTCAATGTAACATAACTCAGTTATGTTGACAATTTCATATCAGTCAATCCCATTCGAAATCCCAATTCCCTGTTATCCTCACACCAACCCATGACTCCACATTGTAGTAACTAATACATATGTAATGAGTTAACATAGTGATTAATTCATTAACCAAACCGTTAAATTATAATTAAAACTCAGAATTCGAATTCACATAAACTGCGTATCAGTGAACAAATAGAAAATGAAATTCGACCACAGAAAATATGATATGAATACAATTTAATGGTTGGTAAACAATAGTGTAGGTGTAACAGTGTCGTAGGTGTATCCCTGTGTCAAAGAACTGGACACAACGTGTCCGAAACGAAATAAACACACACGAGTGCACAGGATTGTGCACAGCGTCGTGCACGCGTGCACGTGTGTCCAGTGCATGACACAGGCCACATGGTGACACGTGGCCATGCACACGTGTACGCTAGGGGTAGGGCTACCCCACTGACACCCTGTACCGTGTCCACAACACGTGTCCAGCTGTGTCCAGCCACGTATCAGTGCCAAAAAGTTTGCGGGTCAGTCTGTGCGCACGACCAGTACGGGGAGGAGAACTCCTCGCACACGCAACCATTTGAGCTTAGACTTTGGGAGACTCTTGTCAGTCGTTGTCCCATCATCCTTGCCAAAAATGGCGTGTCCTCGTGTCCTATACAGTGAGAAATTGAGCCCGAGTAGTAGGACAGTGCCCTAAGGCTGCTGTGGGCATGTTCGTGTCTGCGTGTGGACACGACACGACCCCAAATTCTTGAATCATGGACACGAATCAATAAGCTAACCCTAGATCTAGGAATTCAATAAAAAACAATTACAAAAACAGCAAAAGAAATCGGTTTGGGTATTTCATCAAACACCTTAAAGAACACAATGATACGTGTCCGATACGGACACGAAACTTAATGCAAATAACACCAAACTTCTACTGTAGCTAGGGGACACCTAGATCTAGGCTACCATGAAATAAAAACTAGAATTAAATGGAATTAGAGGGGTTTACCTATATGTTGCAAAGATCAAGAAAAAGCCCCAAATCAAACCATTCCCGTTGCTATCCAAATCCTCCAAATTGCTCTTAGACTAAAATTACTCCTCAAAATTAGCAAGTAGAGGTTGATTAGAATCACATGCAAAAGATTTGAGTCAAAAAGGATTTAAAATGAATTTACTAGGAATTTTGGAAGATAGGATTTACCTTTCTTTCTAAAACTTGGTTGAGCACACAAAAGAGGCAAGAACAAGGAATAGGGAATTAAATAGGGGTGGGAATCCTATTGTGGCTGGTCACTTAGGGTTTAGTTAGGGTTAGGGCTTCTAGTTATGGGCCATGGGCTTAAGTCACAAGTCATTGAATTAAAGTCATAAGTCATGAAATCAATGCACCTATTCTATTCCTCCTATTTGAAAACTAGATTCTAATGGCTAGAATGAGGTTAACTTAAGTTAGACTAGGGTCACACCATTGTCTACCAAGTCACCATAACTAGGGTTAGCTTCTAGGTTAGTCCCTTAAGTCACAACTAGTCAAAGTCAAAATAATAATCACCAATCTAATATTTAATCAAATAATTCTAATAAGTCAAAATGACCAAATTACCCCTAGGCTAAAAATGATAATTAAGTATCCCAATCACATGGTTAGGCTCTAGGTCAGACAGTCTCTCAGGTTTCACTAGCAGCACATCAAAATCACAAGTCATAGATTTTAAATAGTTTAAAAATGATTAAAAATTACCAAAAATCACAATGTGATGTAAATACAAATAAATAATAATTATAATTACAAAAGTTCAAAATTACCCTTATTTGGAAAAACTGGGTGTTACAATAGGTTATCCTAGTATTCGAGTGGCCTAAGTGTCAGGTGTTGCCTAATGTTCAAATAATAAAAGAGGGATACATCCTAGATGGTGTACCATGTCCTATACTATAGGCTATGGAGGTGTCTAAGAATCACTTGGCTTAAAGTGATACTCCTTTCCCGTATCATGATATTCTAGGAAACAGTGTACCTAAATGGCACATCAGGCTTGTCCATAACCCTATGGTTGTATACTCACAATCCTTACTGGTTCTAACATACGATACAAGTATCTATTACCTCTCCATCTAACCCGGTTAGCAATATCTGTCCTATTCAAGGACAGTACCTACTGTACAACTTCCTCTTGGTCTTACTGCTACATTGTTTATGATCTTGACACCTTAGGTCTCTACTCTCACCCACTTGAACTTACAACTTCTGACCTATAGGTATGCTCTGTTATACCTATGCTTGACACACACCACAAAGGGTTGCCTAAAGTCGAACTCTATGGTACAGACCCTCTAATTTATATGGCCCTTACCTACAGTCTTACATCTTCTACTTGTCAATCATATACCCCCCTTTTAGTCCTGTATGTACATCATCTCTTATATATGCAGCTAAGTCCTTCCCCTTCTTTAGCCTCTACTAGGTGTTATAACAAATACCTAGCCATCCTAGATTCAAGTTTACTAATGGTAGGAAGTACAAATACTCAAGATATGATGGTACCTCTTGGTGTCGAATGACAGTTAGGTCTGTCCCTCGACAATGGCTGGTGCTTCCTTGCCTTTCTCCCTGGTTCTGGCGCAAGAGAAAAGTGGCTGCTAGGGTTTAAGAGGGGTTGGGGTTGTCTGCCATCTCTTATATATACAGGGTTTCAGATTTGATCAAAGAGGGAAGAATTGATAGATGGAAATACGGGTTAAAACAGATTTGTAATAGCCTCTGGAGGATTTGAAAACATCCTGAATGTGAGTGTTAGCGCCTTTACGTTTGAGGGTCAGCCGTTTGGAAGGGGATTCAAATTTCGAATTTGAATCTGATCCTTAGAGGCTGTGCTCGAGTGTGGACATGAGAGGGTTTGCTTTGATCTGTTACAACATAAAGTCAAATATAGGTTTTTTGTATTAAAACCCTTAGTTGGAATCTAGTTGCAAAGGTCCACTGTACATACAAACACTAATTAGCCTTTATTTCCTTAAATAAAGGAAAGAAGGAAAAGGAAAAAAAAATAAAGGGAAACTTGGGCTAAGGGTTTACAAATCTGTCCTCCTTAAAATAATTTCGTCTTCGAAATTAAAGGATAGGCACAAGGGTAGAAATATACCTCACTGCTCGAAAAGAGAACGGTAACACTCTCGCATCTCGTCATCTCTCTCCCAAGTGGATTCGCCCGGAGAATGGTATCTCCAAGCAACACGCACCAACGAAATCGTATGATTGTACAGTACCTTCTCCCTGCGATCCAAGATCTCTACGGGCTGCTCCTGATAGCTAAGGCTCGGTCCTACCTCAATCTTCGAGTGGTCTACTGTCACGCCCCGCTCCCGTAGGAGCGATCGTCCTCGCCAAGGCGTGATGCCACATGGGCCTAGGTTTCGCCCGTGCAAGGCTAATCCCAGAGACAGCCGATTTGAGCTAGGCCACAGAGTCGCACAGAGTGTCCCCATTTGTAGCGGAAAGTAAATGAACACAAGTTGAAGTGAATTCAAACTCTTTATTGATATTCAAAAAGTTTACAAGCGGCACTAGGCCGAGTTTACAAGTCTCTCAAGCTCTCTCTCTCTCTGAAACATTAAAGGCATGCCAAGTGGCTTATAATATGGAATGATTCATGGCGATGTTCCGATACATTATGTCCTATATATGGTGCTTCAGCTCCTTACAGCGCTCCAAGGCTCCAGAGATAGCTCCGCGCCTTAGCACGTTCGAGGGAAGCTCCATACCCGATAACATCTCCTACATCCTGCAAGCAGACTGTGGGGTTATCAGTACATTGTTATGCACTGGTGGGGAGGCTAGCTCGCCCACAATGCTATTATTACCAAACACGTTCCATTTACTTTTGTGCACCGCCTATCATTTATTGTCTTTCTAATCTTGCCTTAGGATCAGTTTCATGGCATATTTCGTAACCTATCTCGTGTTGCCGAATTCAAGTGTTTGCATGGAAATGCATGCACGACTTACCCATACTTACCGTCCGGCCTTCCCTGTCCAAAGTAAATCAAGTTAGTCAACAATTCAATATAAACTTTCAATGTCAAGTGCGTGTCCCTGTCTCAGGTTCTAGCACGTCGTAGGCACGTTCTCTAACTCATTTTGCATGAATTACTCTTTATTCACTTGGTGTGTTACATTTCAAGCATGTTCAGAAGGCACTTCATTTAGTTAACTTAGACTACTTGTTTCAATGCAAGGACTTACACGTGGATTACCACCAGTATAGCCCACTTAATCTACATGCACGGGTTGCTGTCATCACAAGCCATTTTGGACATATTCTCTTTGGTATTCTCACCTATCGAAGCGTGATGGCTGGTACACCATGATAGTCTCTTGAAATGCCTGGCCTTACGTCTCCTTGAGTGGCCGAGCCCCCACTTAAAGCAGCCCGTAAGCCCCATATTTTGATTCCGCCTAGGCCGGCCACGATATATCCCCTCCATCGATCGTGCCGCGGAATCCTTCTTCTTTACGGCCACGGTATTCCCCCCATCGCCCGTGCCATTTGTCCACGACCATTTCGTATTGACTTGTCATTTAACTTAACGGCTGTCTTTAAGCCTTAGGCTGTCTCTGAGCCATAATGCGTTATCGACCAGGTTGGCGTCCGTGCAGCGCGAATAGCGAGCCCCGTTGCACGTGCCCGTCATACCTGTCGCTAACCATTCTTTCCTTTCTTATCTTTTATTCACTCTTTCATTTCTTTCTTTCACTTGTTCGTACATTCATTCATTCTTCACGTATTCATTCATTCATTCATTCGTTGATTCATTCATTCACTTATTCGTTCATTCATTCATTCATTATACAACTCTCCGTGCGGGAGTCGCCTTGGCGACCCATCGGTCCCGAAGTCTTCCAATGTTGCTATACTCTACTCGAAACGACTATGTCGATAGTCTTTCACTTCTTTGTTGTAAACAGTTTATTGTTTCATTGTTGAACGCATCGAAAACTTGAATGTAAGCTTGTGCCTTAGCACGAGCGTAGAGCGCGGTGCAAGATTTCTCACATTTTTTATATTCTTTTCCATATTCTATACAAGCATACAAGATGGAATTATTCCCTTAGCTAGGTGCGTTGAGTCATTTATTAGCATGTGCGGTGTTATCGTATAGCGATTCTAGCAATGGTGTCCGTATTGTTATGTGTCTAGGCTAAGCAAAGACGGGTTCATCGGAGCCACCCACCTTAGCGATGTTCGTATCGGTCGAGCGATACTCCGAGCGCACCTTTTGAAAGTCTAAGTCTGGATTCCTCTTGTCGGACCAATGTAAGCCTTGCATCGATTCTTCATCAGGTCGATGCCAACTCTTCGGGTCGACGGCTCGTTTGAGTCGTTGCACTTGTCGTTTGGATCGGCGTTCCGTTAGGGCGGAGCGGGTCATTACATCTAGCACGTGACTGGGGTCCGCCACATACCTTCTCAACTGGGACACGTAGAATACGTTGTGCACTCCCTCTAATTTAGGTGGTAATGCCAAATGGTACGCTATTGCCCTAATCTTCTCAAGGATGTGGAATGTCCCGATGTATCTCGGACTGAGCTTTCTGCCTCTTCCAAAATGAATCGTGCCACATGTCGGAGATATTTTCAAGAACACCATGTTGTCCACCTAGATTTAAGTAAGAGTTACGACCTATTCTTATCATTATTAACAATTACAACTAAGGAGAACTATACCTCAAACTCTAACGGTCTCCGGTGACTATCGGCCCAGTGCTTCTGCCTGTCCTGAGCCATGCGAAGTCGCTCTCTAATCAGTTTTACCTTTTTTGCAGTATCTACTACCATCTCGGGTCCCAACAATGCTCTCTCGCCTACATCGTCCCAAGATAGTGGAGTACGACATCTCCGTCCGTACAAAGCCTCGAAAGGGGACATCTCGATACTAGCTTGGTAGATGTTATTATAGGAGAACTCCACAAGGTGAAGGTGATCCTCCCACGAGCCACCGAAATCTAGTACACATGTCCGCAGCATATCCTCGAGCGTCTAGATGGTCCGCTCCGACTGTCCATCTGTCTGTGGATGGTAGACTGTGCTAAACTTGTGCGATGTGCCTGTTTGCAAAAACAAAAAAGTTTTATAACAAACTTAGAAAAGAGTACAAAAGTACAATAATTTTTGGGGAAGTACAACTGTAGGAATCTGATCAGAAGACGATCACTTTATCCCTTAGACTATGTGAACTTGAAACTGGAGCCTCTGGAGAATGCAGCAGCAATTTTGCAAGAGTACTTGATCTTTGTGTGATGCTTCAACAATGATTGAAAACTCTATTTATAGAGTTCTGGAAATAATTGTTTTAGCAGTTACTCTGATGTGCGCGAGGCTGTATTGCGCCACATTAGATTGCGCCAAGCTTGTGTTGTGCCAACTTTCATTCAGTTATCCAATTGTGTACTAACTGTATTTAGACGCGTGGCATCATGTGATTGAGGTGCGCGTGGTCGTGTATAGAATAGTGGACACGTCTTGAGAGATTAGTGGCATGTGCGCCACGTCATCCAGCTTTAGAAAATGAAAGTTGTGTCAACTTTATCAGGTTGTGCGAGCTTCAGTCAACAAGTCAAACTGCGCCTGATTGGGTTGCGCCTAAGCGCAACTTAATGCATAGGCACGTGGCAGCTTTTGAGAAGAAGTTATTCGGATTGCGCCTAGGCACAATTAAAGAATTTGTTTAGATTGCGCCTAGGCGCAACTCACAAGATGTGCAGGACAGTTGTCAATTAAATCTCCTCGAGCGGCATAATTTGAGTGATTCGAAGAGATTTTCTTCGTTTACTATACTGTCAGTTGTTAGTGCTGTCAGGCAATGATGGAAATCAAATGTCAGATGCCACGAAGACTTTGGCACAATATGACTGGGCGCAGTCTGATATATGGCGCAGCCTGATCAGTGGCTCAATTTAATCTCTGATCTTCATGTCAATGGCGCAGCTTGATTTTTGGGGCACAACTTGATTGCTAAGTGGTAAATACATGGCACAACTTAATTTTTAGGCCCTACAAGACCCCCTTCAAAATTTTCGAAACTTAAGAATCATTTCAAAGTTTTGAAATACTTTGAATTATGAAACTTACCGAGTCAAGTTGCGCCATCCCGCATAATCTGTTGTACAACTGTTACAATGGTGACTGTTAGGATTCAGTCTTTTAGGCTATAAATAACCCTTGATTAGCCAACTTAAATTCTTTACTTCTGTTTTAATCCTCTGATAAAATTCTTCAAGCTCTTGCTTTCTTCTCTCCGACTATTTCCTTGACGTAATGGCCCCCAGAAGACTGTCACCAACAAAGGGAAAGGCGTCGCCACTTCATCGATCCATGTCCCGTCGGCTCGCGTACCACAGTATGCGCCATCTTCCTCTCGACGAGAGACGGCCAACCCAGCACTGGAAGGTGATTGGGGATGATTACTGGAACATGTTCGATCCTCATATTGACTTGCGCCCCTCTTCTTAGAGTGTGGCGCATCAAAAACTTTGTGACACCCCTTCTTAGGGTATGGTTGCTTTAATACTGTTCGTTCTTACGAACTGTGTTGCGCATGCTGTTGCGCAACTTAGCTTTTTATGCAATAAAAAATATTACATAATTAAGTTTTAAGGCGCAATCCAGTATGTGGCGCATCATGAGATGTGGCACAACTTAAGTTTCGTGCAACACAATTTATGGCGCAACTCAAATTGTCGCGCAACTCAGAATGTGGCGCAACTCAATTGTTTGCGCAACCTAAGATGTTGTGCAACTTAATAGTCTGATCAACTTATCTCTATAAAGTTTGCACATTCTTGTTGCCACTAACTTTCTTGTTCATGTATTTCTTTGCAGTTGATCTTAGAGAAGACCCAAATGCTGAAAGGTTTGCTTCAACATTCAAGGTCTCGGAGTACAGGAAAAACTTGTCTCATGTCAAATTCCTTCAATATGATGGTCCCGAAGCACGGAAAGCTCTTCTCATTGCTCAAGATAACCAGACTCAGTTGAACTTAATGAATGGAGAGCCTCTTGAAAGTCTGGACACCGTGGTCATTAAGAAACCTGCCTTTCTGTTTGGGGATGCTATCAAAAGGACCTCCCAGCCGAAGGCCAAGAGAGAGAGCAGAGAATTTTCACCAAGGAGGATAAAGCCATATATCTTACAGAGATATCAAGATCTATGGCGTTATCCCAATACGCTTTTGCTAGTTATCCCAGAAGGATGTCTTGGGATCTGACTCCTATTCAACAGGCGAGAGTCGACAGGATTTGTTACAAACTGGGTCCGAAGAACAGAGACCTCTTTTACAGTACCTCTGAAAAATACAATACACATTTAAGAGGTTTGAAGCCAAGCTGCATCCCTTCCGAAGATTATTTCCTGCTTCTTCCGGTCAGGATACCCATCTTTGCCAATACTTTTGTAAAAGCTGAAGGGAGATATCCAGACCGTGCTATGCGTATGACAGGTCTGGTCAACCCAGATATGAAGCGCTGGAGCAGTTTGTGTATATAGATTTTGGAGGAATTCAAGGACCAGCTCCTCAATTTGGGTCTCTATAATGCCATATGTACTACAGTATATGGTATTCGCCCAAACGCACATATGTTCATGGCTCTGGTAGAGAGATATAATGAAAGTACTGGGACTTTCATGACTCCCCATAGAGAAATGGGGTTCGCTCTTCATGAGATGGAGTATCTATCTCGTCTACCAATGGGTGACAATCCCTATCAAGAATATGTGCCTACCAACGATGAATTGGATGCCATGGCAGAGGAGAACCCACAAATGATCGCAGTTTTCCAAGAACTACTGTGTCATTACAAGATCTGTTCGCTCCATTACAAAAGTGCAACCGCAGGAATTTGTTACACCACCAAGTGGATGCCGTATCTTTTCTTGGGCCATATACGAGAAGATAAGCCGTTGGAAAGTCAAGCGTGTGATCCTCGTTTGTTTGAGCCCTTCGATAGAAGCGACATGCAATATTTGATGGAGCAGCATAACCACGGAGATGTCACGCTGAATGAGGATTTACATCCATTCAAGGCTGGTGACATTCTCCAGAGCTATCTTAGACATGGTTATTGCTCCACCATCCTTGTTTGATGAACCCTGATATGGGAACTGTTGAGGGAGACTTCATCGGACGCTTCTCCAATGCTCACTGGCAATATACTGCACTTTCAGAATGTAGATTTGCCTTGAACCGAGGATCAGGATGGAATTTTCAGTGCGTGGGGCCTCCTCCGGGGTATGAAACTATGTCTCCACAAATGATGGACTTAGCTGAAGGATCACTCCGTTTAAGCCCTAACCTCTTTTCATGGCTTAAGGTGATCCGTCCTTCTCACCTGGTCTATAGATTTGAGGAAGAGTGTTACTTGGAACCGTACTTGCCGAGTAGATTTGCGCGGCAGTTCGGATATGACCAACTTCATGTAGGTAATGCCACCACATGCTTGCAGGCCAAGGGTTACTTTATTGATGGAGCTAGGGCGTGGAGTTATTTCAACGCCCGAGGCACAAAAGCTATATTTTCTATGCCCAACAATCTTGCACAAGGCCCGCGTATGTTATATACATACACAAACTTCTATACTTCAGTAAACACATTTGCTGAAAACTTCCATCCTGCACATAGCTTTGCAACTGAAAGGGGATCTAAATAAGAAAAATATACTCTTCAGTCTTTCCGGGATGTAGAAGATAAAGATCCTGCGGATGCACCATTAGAGGCATCAATTTTAATAAACTATGCTGATTAGGTGCAAGATCCTCTGGATGTGTCTATAAAGGTTAGGAAAGAGAAATCCCTTATTAAGGGTTTGAAGAAGAGAAAGACTAAGGAGACGACAGCGCCTCTTCAACAAGATAACAGACCCGATTCTCCAAGGGCTTCGGAGAAAAAAAGAAGAAAAGAACGTCACTAGTTATCAATGAACCAGTGACTACGAGAACAACTCGTTCTCAATCAAAACAGCTGCTTCTCAGTTCTTCCTCTGGAGAGAAGGACATTACCCCTTCTTCTATTCAGAAGCAGGGGAAACTTATAGAAGGAGGAACTTCTACTTCTTTGATTGATCCGGAGAGTGATCATACTGAAGCTGTTGCAGAGCCAGACGCATCAATACCCAAAGAAGTTAGAAGGAAATTGATAATTACTGAAGAAGAACCATCTCAAGAAGGTAATATTAAAATTGTGATATATCCTAATATATATCAATTCTTATCAAAGATATATATTTAAATTGATCTTCTTTCTTTATATTGGTTACTCCAGCAGATGTCCAACCTCCTATTACCCTCACGACAGTAAATATTTTTGCTAATATACTTGATGCGGCGGGGATAACAATTCCATCTCCAACTCCCATAAGTCCAGAAGCCTCCTCTCTAAAGCAGGATTTGCCTCCACAAGATACTCCACAAGCTCAAGTATCTACTCATTCGGAAGAGGCAATGATTGACGCCTTGGTCGGTTGTGATTTTGATGATGAAACCTATGATGATGATTGGATTAACATCACTAAAGAAAAACAAACTTTAGTGAGTGCACCATCACCTCAAGAACATACAGCAGACGAAGAGCCTTCAACTGCTGAAGATGAAGAGAATGTAGATATCGACGAGGAACATATTAATCCTCTTGAGATCGATGAACCCGTAATTGCTGAGAAGCCTGAGATGTCCGGGATAGCAGTAGAATTAGAGGATCAAACTCCACTCATTCTGCCACCTCAAACTGAATCAGGAGCTAGCAGTAGTCAAGCTATGTCTACAGAGACTCTATCGAAGCTTCAGTCTGAGGCAGTTAAAGCTGTTGAGACTCCTCGTAATGTACCAAGATCAGGCAAATTTCCAAGTAGAATTAATTTGTCGTAGCGCCTTCAGCATTGTAGGGTGTGAAAATTATGACACGCTGACATGAGACTCAGTCAAAGCCATACGCTCAAGGCCATACGCTCAGTCAAGGCCATACTCTCAGTCAAGGCCATACGCTCATCTAAAGGCCATACGCTCAGTGAATATTTTATTATTTTCTGAGATGACAGCACAACATGTATTTAATAAAGGATGAATCTGACACTTCGTCTTTCGTGCAAAGACAGCTGTCCAATGAAGAATAGCCGTCATATAGGTTTTCGAAGAGTCGGTTTTGTCTTTTACGAGGACAGCTCAGCATCTCTCATAAATGTAAAAGCCATCATTACTGTCAGTTTTGACAGTCTGTCAGCCATCATATCCGCAGTCACGATGCTCGAGAAGATTTTGTCAGTTATTGGAAGATATGGCGTATCAAAGAAGATTGATAATGGCCACGTGTCTACTTATTCAAACATGCCACATGTCTACTTATTCAAACATACGACTCAACCAAGTGAGCGTATGGATTCCATACGGCTCCTTGCCAACCAAGTGAGCGTATGGATCTCATACGACTCCTTCCAACTAAGTGAGCGTATGGACCCCATACGACTCCTTCCCAACCAAGTGAGCGTATGGATTCCATACGACTCCTTGTCAAGTGAGCGTATAGTTTCCATACGACTCCCTGTCAATAATGTGAGCGTATCAGCTTTATATGGTTCTACGCTGTCCAAGTCAGTGTATGCAAGACATGTGCCTTCAAAAGCTAGCGTATGACTCTTCCTCTAAGGCAGCGTATCACAGCAGTTGTGTCCAGAATGATTTTCAACGTGCAGTTAACACACGTTCTCACGTGTCCTGCACTTAGTTATCCACTTCTTCAGAAGTTATGCAACGTGGCATTCATGCCATCAATCTCTCCGGAATATGCTCCACTACTTTCAACCACACGCTAATGTGTCTCCATCAGAATTTGCCACGCGTCCCTGTAGTTATGCACACGTCAAGTAACTACCTGAGCGTATGCTTAAGGACAGTTATCCTGAACTCTATAAAAGAGAGTTTCTTCATCTTCATCACAGACTACAGTCAATTTCAGAGAGAACAGAGAGATTGCCCAGTTGCTGTCCAAGTTCTTCAAAGTTCGAGTTTTCTTCATCGCATCGTCCAAGGGATAAAGTAATCGTCTTCTAGATTAGATTCCTACAGTTGTAATTTTCTCAGATACAAAATAAATAAAGTGAATTTATTTATGGAAAACAAATTGGCGACTCTGCTGGGGAAAGATGTCTCCTCCAACGAGATAGCAACAACTCAATGCGATACTTCGTCGATCGGCTTGACGAAGAAGATGATGGTCGTACAATTCGACCAATCTGCTTATGAAGAAATGCTCAAGGCGAAGGAGGGCCGAACTGCTTCCTCCGCTCTTTCTGCTGCCAAGAAGAAGGGACGCTCTGTCTATGTCCCTAAGTCTTCTTCAACAGCCCGAGACGCTTCTCTCACTTCTCACGCTGACAAAAACACGTCTTCAACTTCAACTAAGCACACTTCGGCTTCTCTGAACACGGCAACAGTGGCTTCTCCTAGTCACGCTGACAAAGTTGGTTCTTTAACCAAGTCAGCGTGTACAAGAAAAACCATCTCTGGACATGTCAAAGTCCCTTCTCCCTCTACTCTTACGACAGCAGTCGGCTCTTTAGCCATTGATGACTCTGAGCGTATGGCATTTAAAAGGCAGCGTACGGCAAAGGCAGCGTACAAAAGCCAACATTAGGCAGCGTACGCTAAGCCAAAGCCAGCGTATGCTAATAAAAAGGCAGCGTATGACCAGAAGTCCAAACTGAAGTCAGCGTATGCTAACAGATACAGTCCTTTGACTGTTTTTCAAAATCAAGCTGGGGGTTCTCTTCCACAGAACATACAAATGATTCCCCCTCAACTTGCACATCTTGTGCCAACCAAGGAGAAAGACTCTTTAGTCAACTCCTCTACTCCTAAGGTCTTTACCTCTGGAGTTAATTTGACTAGTACTCTTACTAGATCAAACAAAGGAAAACGCCTTTTGGCTAATTCCTCAAAAGATAGATTATTACCGACTCCCAGTCGGAATAATACCCATCTTCCTTCTCTCCAAATTTTTCAATCTAAGAAAGGCAAATTACAAGTATCCAAGACTGATACCAAAGTCAGATCTCCTACGGATCTTCGTAACAAGCTTAATCAGAATCGTCTCGATTTCACTAAGACAAGTATATTAGACCCTGATGCAGAATATGCCAAAAATTATGTGGCTCAAATTAATCAGTCTTTATACACTCAAGAACCGAGAAGACAGAAAAATAAAAGACAAGTTTCTACACAGAAACTATCTTCAAGTACTTCCCAATCTGTTCCTACAGATCTCCGGGAGTATTTGCAAAATAAACGGAGAATTGACACTCCATCAGGCTATGATATTGCTCATATTTGCCATGAAAAGCATGGTTGCAACTTCCAACCTCGAGTTGTAATTCAATGTTGTTGTTCACCAAAAAGACAACCTATTTTCGAACGGATTCAGTATGAACCAATGTTGGATGAAGATGAACCTCTTTATGCTTCTGTCAACATGACCTCCAGAAATATTGGGAGTAGCATACGGTCTGATGCTATATCAGACTCTGAAGATGGTGTTTATCTCGGCACCCGATCCAGGACCGGAGCCTTGGCCAGGGTCTCTTCTTCTTCTCATCCAAGTGGTAATCCGAAGATTACAGAGGACTTCCTTGGAGAATCCAACTTTCCAGTATTGACTCCCGTAAGTAGCCCCGGGAAAGATACTGATTCACACAGTGATGATTCAGAACAGACTGTTTTATCATCTATTCCTCGAATGATTACTACTTACATGGCAGAGGGCAATCATGAACCTTCAACTAGCACCGAAGCTCATGAACAAAGGATTTATTCCTTAGAACAACAGTTGCGAGCTATGGCAGATACATTGAATGCTATGCACACTCTTATGCAAGCTCAGCATCAAACTCAGCAAGTCCAACATACAGCCCCTCCAGTTGTATTAAATACTCCTGTTGTTCCAAACCCGAAACCCTCTACTATTCCGGGGGTACAATCTAATGTTCATGTACAACCCACTCTAAGTCAGTCTGGAGCTGGGGGTGGTACATATGCTGCAGTCCCTCCTCCCAATTATACTCAACAAGTTACAACTCCCCAATCTTCTGGAATTGTTACTGAAGAGTTAAGGAATCTCCGAACTCAATTCGAGGCATTTAAACAGAAGGATGGTTTGCAAAGGTTAGGTATCAAGCAACCTTACCCAATAAAATGGAAGCAGGTATCGTATCCACCAAAATACAAACCTCCGACCATCTCTTTCTTTGATGGGACAACCTCCCCAAGTCGGTTCATTAATCATTTTGAAGTAATGACTGATCAACTGCAACCAAGTGACGCCCTTCTTACTCGGGTGTTTGTTGGGTGTCTCAAAGGAACGGCTTATGAATGGTATAGAAGTCTCACTGATGGGTGCATTACCTCATTTGCTGGTTTCAAGCAAATGTTTCTTGAACGATTCTATGAAGGGCTTAATGACATGACCATGTCAGCCCTCATAAGAATTAAACAGAAAAATAATGAAACCACCGAGGACTTCATTGAAAGATTCAGAAGAGAAGCCCTCAAAATGCCTCTCGGAACTCCTGATGCTGTTACTATCGACACTTGCAAGTCGAATCTCTTACCAATTATCAGCATGTGGACAGGGTCCACTCAGTTCCAAGATTGGCCTTCTTTCATTGTCAGTGCCAAGGCTGCTGAAGTCAGTGCTGAGACCTTCAAGGGTCTGGGGGTACAAATGGCTCCCAAGGAATCAAATCAAAGTGCTAGCAATAGTACTCGACCCAACAATCGCAAAGGGAAAGAAGCTCTTGAAGTCAATCTCCAAAGCAGTAGTCAAGAGGTAAAAACTACTCAAGCTACCCCAGCTCCAACAAATCAACAACAGAGACCTCCTCGACCGAAGGAAGAATATTCTTTCGACGATGACGATGTTCAGGATATCTTTGAATGCTTGCTCAAAGGTAACAAGATTCAATTGCCAGAAATTAAAAAGCCTGATGAAGCTAATAAAACAGATCATCCAAAATATTGTCCATATCATAGAATGCTGGGTCATACAATCCGGTCTTGCTATGTATTGAAAGGGAAGATTCAAGAGATGATTAAATCAGGAGCTGTGACACTAACACCCAAAGACAAAACAGTCACAGCAAATGTAATTTCAATGCAGTTCGGTGACTTCCCTCCCTTAATGGTAGAAAGTAGGATTGTTCCTATCCTCAAAGCAACTCTCGAAGTTGTAAACATCCCACCAGCACAGAATGACGGACTTGTTCCTGTCACAACTAAGAAGGGATAGATCATGTGGATTCACCCGGATTTAATGACGGAGTTTGAGACATCTTCCTCTTCTCTTCGGAAGACTCCCTCATCTAAAAAGAAGCTCGGGAAGACTAAGTCATGCAATGTGACTTCTAGTTTCACACCCGATTTTTATCTAACCTCTACTTTCATCTTGGCAAGAAATTCACTCTCTACGGAGATAAAATCTGTACCTCAATTTGAAGATAGGTACAAGCCTGCTTTTCATCTATACAGTTCACAATCTCGTGAATTGATGGCGAAGATGGGTTATGATCTAGCCACTGCTCCTGGTTTGAACTTAGGCAAAGGACTCCGAGCACCTTTAGCCATCACTATGAGGCATAATCAATCTCGTGTTGGCCTTGGTTTCTGGAATGAAGCTCTCATCAAACATAAAAGAACCAAGAGCAAGATAAAGAATTGCAACATGGTTTCCATAGACCCTGAACCAGAATCTGAAGTTGAAGTTCATGCTGGAACTCGGTCAGGAAAAATATATCTGAAAGATTATGCTGAAATTCCTGAAGAAACTTCTGATGTCCTTCCGGTTACAGCTCCAATACCAATCTCTACTGAAGAGCCTTTAAATGTTCTTGTTGAGACAGTTCCTTCTAAACCAACAGCAGCTGACAAAGGCAAACAACAAGTCCGCTTCGACAAACCATTGAAGAAGTCATCTCCTACAGGACTTGAAAAGCCTTATAATTTTGATATATTGGCTCAACTAGCCAATACCCCAGCTAAATTATCAATCTTCGAGCTCTTACGCCTCTCTAAAGAGACTCGAGAAACTCTAAGTGAAGCACTGCTGCAAGCAGAAACCTGCCTAACTCTTCTCAAGAAGTTGGAAACAGAATCTGTTTCTCATTGCCATAATGTATTGGAATTTATTCCAAACATTACCTTTACGCAGGACGATATGCTGCTAGAGGATAATCGAAATGACCGTCCTTTGTATCATACAGGATATATCGATTCTATGAAGGTTGATCGTCTCCTGATTGATCCAGGATCTGCTCTCAGTATTATGCCAAAAGCTATGCTAGATGCACTGAAGATACCTGTGCATAGTCTTTCCAGCACTATCACTACCATCTTGGGATTCAATCAAGGAAAAAGCGAGCCTTTGGCAAGATTCGCCTCAAATTTCAAATAGGTGATCTTCGCACTAAAGTTACTTTTTACATCATCGACAATCATGGTTGCTCATACAATGCTCTATTGGGGAGACCATTCTTGCATGAACATAATGTCGTTCCTTCGACTCTTCATCAGTGTTTCAAATATGTTGATGATAATGGAGAAGTTCAAAAGGAGGTTGCAGATCTCTATCCATTCAAAGGAGTTGAAGCTTACTTCAATGACGCTCGCATGTACAAAGATAAATACTCAAAAGTCTTACAAGCTATGGATAATGATGATGAGATAGCAAAAGTTGGCACTTTTGTTATTACTGTAAAAGGGCGTATCACTCCTCCGCAATCTGTTAAATCATCTGAAGAAGGCTCACTGATAATTCCTGTCAGTGGACGTACTACTTCATCACCTGCCCAGGCTCCACAAGGCTCACTGATAATTCCTGTCAGTGGACGTACTACTGTCTCGTCTTCCCAAGCTCCATAAAGTTTACTGATAATTCCTGTCAGTGGACGTACCACTCCCCCTCCACCTTCTCAGGCTAGACCAGATACTCTAGTCATTCCAGTCAGTGGACGTACTACTTATCCACGATCTTCTTCAAGGGAGTTCACCTCTTCTGAGCCTTTTGTTATCGATCTTAATCGAAACAAAACTTCTGATCGCTCTTCCTCTCCCCCTTTTGTCATTAATTTGACTAAGTCTGATAAGGCTCAGCCTTCTGTTGTAAATACAGTATCTAATATTAATGAAGCATCTCCTTTGCAGTATATTGATGTCTGTAATCATGTACAAACTTATTTATAATTGCTAGATAGCTTAGAATCATTAACTATAGGGGTTGTTCAAACTCTTCATACAGACGTATCATTGGAATCCATACAAAAATCATACTTCGTGGTCCCTGCTAGAAAGAAGGGAGAAAATCCGATCTTCTTTTATAAAGGACCCCAGAATCCTCTTAACTTGGAAGAAGATGACATAAACGACGATACTGGAAGGTTACAACTGCATCGCTACAGTCAGCAATCTAAAAATATCATCAAGAATATGGGTTATGACTTTAGAACCAATCTCAATAATGGAAAAGGAAGAAGAATGCCTGTTCGAATTTCTCTATTAAAATACGGAAGGACAAAATGTGGTTTAGGTTACATTGCTCCTACTTCTTTTATCAACATCGTCCATGAAGATTCAAAATCCGATGAAGACGAACGATCTGAGTCTTCTGATTCCCTCTCTTGGGATTCTGACACGAGTATTGGCGATCTCCATCGCTCTATTTTATCCATCAATATGGTCTCCGTTGGTGGCCTGCAAGAAAATGATGAAGATGCGGATGATTTTGAAATATCACCCGAATCGGAACAATGGGCTCAAAGATTAGATAATCAATGGAAATTCAGGTTCGAGCAGAAGGAACCTCCTACTGAAGATAAACTAATCCAAATTGATGTTGGTGAAGAAGGATCTCCTAAACCAATATTCATCAGTGAAAGTCTTTCAGAAACATATAAGCAAGAAATGATCAAGCTTATTCATGATTATATCGATGTCTTTGCCTGGAGTTATGAGGATATGCCAGGACTAGATCCAAAGATTGCAATGCACAAACTTAATATCATGCCAAATGCTAAACCGGTCAAACAACAACAACGACGATTTCGTCCAGACATTATGGATGTAATTGAAGCTGAAGTCAACAAGCTTATGGCTTCTGAATTTATTCGAGAGGAACAACATCCTGAATGGGTGGCTAACATCGTTCCTGTCTTTAAAAAGACTGGCAAGATCCGAGTCTGTATAGACTTTCGCGATCTCAATGCAGCTTGTCCTAAAGACGAGTTTCCTCTTCCAATTACAGATGTTATGATCGACAATACATGTGGTTTCGAACGAATGTCATTTATGGATGGGTATTCGGGATACAACCAGATCAAAATGTTTCCAGATGATGAAAAACACACTTCCTTCAGAACGCCGATCGGTACATACTGTTATACAGTGATGCCGTTTGGTCTCAAGAATGCAGGGGCAACATATCAGCGAGCAATGAGCACTATATTCCGCGAACATCTCCGGAAAATAGTCGAATGCTATGTTGATGATATTGCAGTCAAAAGTCGACAAAAGGAGGATCATATCCAAGATTTGAAGACTATCTTTGATTTAATGCGTCAGCATCAACTTAAAATGAACCCTACTAAGTCCTTCCTGGGCGTCTCTAGTGGTAAATTTCTCGGCTTCGTCATTACCGCTAAAGGTATACACGTGGATCCCAAGAAGATCAAAGCCATTCAAGAGATGCGTCCTCCACGCACCTTAAAAGAGCTACGAGGATTTCAAGGAAGAATTGCTTATATCAGGAGATTCATTTCCAACTTATCAGGATGCTGCAGACTATTCAACAAACTTCTGAAGAAAGGTGTATCTTTCGTTTGGAACGAAGAATGTCAAAAAGCATTTGACGATATTAAACAGTATCTCATGAACCCTCCAGTTTTGGTACCTCCCGTCTCGGAAATACCATTCCTTCTATATGTTCGAGCCATGGATCATTCTCTTGGTGCATTACTTGCCCAGAAAAATAAAGATGGCCATGAACAGGCTATTTATTATCTCAGTCGCACAATGACAGGTGCTGAACCGCGTTATTCTCCAATCGAGAAAGAATGCTTAGCATTAATGTTTGTTGTTCAGAAAATGCGATATTATATTATCGGTCAAACGATTCACGTCATTTCCAGAGTGAATCCCATCAGGATTATGATGAAGAAACCTGGTATTCTCAACTCCAGACTAGCTAATTGGGGAATCTTGTTAGCTCAATACGATATGTATTATATTCCTCAGAAGTCAGTAAAAGGATAGGCTCTTGCTGATTTTCTGGCTGCTCATGCGATTCCAGAAGATTCTAAATTATATGATGAGATCCCAGATGAAGTCTTGGATTCAAATTTGATTTCTGAAGAAATTCCTACCTGGCGTCTATTCTTTGATGGAGCATCTAGAATAGGTCCTAACGACGATATTGTCGCTGGAGTTGGGATTGTTCTTGTATCCCCAGAAGGTCTAACTATTCAGAGGGCTTATTCTCTGGATCAATCATGTTCAAACAATGTAGCCGAATACAATGCATTGCTCATCGGCCTTCAACTTGCTAAACATCTAGATATTCAATATTTAGAAGTTTATGGAGACTCCAAGCTTATCATCAATCAGATCAGAGGAACGTATGATGTTCGTCATCAGGATTTGATACCTTATCATCGAGCAGCACTCTCTATAGCCTCATCTTTTGAAGGTTTCTTTATTGAACATGTTCGACGAGCCTATAATACAGAAGCTGATGCTTTAGCTAATCTTGCTGCTGTATTAGCTATACCAATCAGACGTCAGCAAGTAATAGTGGTTTATAACCGAGAACTATTCTGTGTTGAGAATAATTTGGCCTTGGCTTTTCCCTATAAACCAGACAAATATTCTCTCAACCTTGATGCTGGATTAAAGTTTGACAAAATGTCCTCGTCTTCTTCTGATTCTACTATGGAATATGTCTTTTCTAATGAAACAGAAGCCATAACTGAAGACTGGAGATGCCCGTTTCTAGACTTTGTTTTGTATGACATACTTCCTGATAATCCGAGTGAAGCAGCGTCTATCCGGCGTCGATCTCTCAGATTCTATTATAATCATACGACGAAGACATTATATCGTCGATCTTACGACGGTCTTCTCCTCCGATGTATTGCTGGTGAAGAAGCACAACAGATAATCCGTGAAGCACATGATGGTGTTTGCGGAGCTCATCAACCAGGTCCTAAACTTCAAGATCGTATCCGACGTATGGGTTATTATTGGCCCACGATGGTGGCTGACGCTATTCAATATGCTCGAAAATGTAAAGCTTGTCAAATTCATGCAGACTTTATCCATCAACCGTCAGAGTTTTTACACCCAACAGCGGCATCATGGCCTTTTGAAGCTTGGGGCATGGATGTCATTGGTCCCATCAACCCACCATCATCAAGAGGACATCGGTTTATTCTAGCAATAACTGATTACTTTTCCAAATGGGCTGAAGCAATCCCGTTATCTGAAGTTAAAACTTCTAGTGCTATCAACTTCGTCAAACATCATGTTATCTATCGATTTGGTGTTCCTCGACATATTATCCATGATAACGGACCGCAGTTCGTCAGTCAGAAATTTACTCGATTCTGCGACGATCATCGGATTAATAATTTAGCTTCTACAGCATATAATCCAGCAGCTAATGGATTGGCAGAAGCTTTCAATAAAACGATCATCAAACTCTTGAAAAAGTTCGTTTCTTCCAACAAATGCAACTGGAGCGAGAAGCTTGGTGAATGTTTATGGGCCTACCGCACCACAGTTCGCAATGCGACCGGATGTACGCCTTTCTCTTTAGTATATGGGTGTGAAGCTGTTCTTCCCCTTGAGATCCAGATTCCTTCTCTGAGAATTGCAATCTCCAATGAACTTACAACAGAAAACAATAATCGTCTTCGACTTCAAGAATTGGAAGCTCTAGATAAAAAATGATTGTATGCTCAACAAAATATCGAGCTGTATCAGGCCCGAATCTCAAAGGCTTTTAACCGGAAAGTCAAAGTCAGAGCATATCAGAAGGGAGAACTGGTCCTTACTGTCAGACGTCCTATGACCATGACGCATATGAGCAAAGGCAAATTTAACGCGAAATGGGAAGGCCCATTCGTAGTAAACAAAGTCTTCTCTAACGGAGCATACCAGCTTGCCTCTATGGATGGGAAAGTCATGATGATGCCTATCAATGGCAAATTCTTAAAGAAATATTATGTATAATATTTTCATCATTCCCCAGCAAATATGAAATCAAAGTTAATTCTTCTTTACAAAAGTTATCTCGATATCGTTATCCCCAGAGGAAACTGATATTCCACCATGTATCATCTTCCCAGAGAATTTGATATTTTGTTTTATTAGATCCCCAGTGGTTTTAATAAAGATCTTGAATAGAAAATCATGTCCATATTACCTCTGAATTTTCTATCTCAGTATGTATCATATTTTCTATTCTCTGAAAATGATATCTCGTCTTTTGATTTCTGAGTCCAAAGATCATGGAAAATAGAATCTAAAGATATCTTTATATCTGAATTCTGTTTTCTCTAATCAGTATTAAACTAAAATCTTTGGTTTAGTATCATGATAGAGTTACAAAGTTTATTTGTATATTCTATTCTATTGAAATATGTCATGTATTATTTACCTCTGAACATGTTTTCTACAAAAATATCATACACAGAATTGAAATCAAGCCAAGATATTCATTTCAATCAAAATCAGAACAATGATTACAAATGGGTATCAAAACTTCAATACATGATAAATGTAAAAGAACTATTTAGGAGGAGTAATGATCTCCTGAATACGAACGATTACATTATTCATCTTTTCTTCATGAGCTTTCTTGATTCGCTCTGCTGTTTCAGCTCCAATCATCCGTTGGTCATATTCTACAATAATAGAGCTACGACGATTGGTCTCTTCAATCTGATTGGTTTGCATCAATTCTCGCTCCTGCTGTAAAACTTGACAGCGTTCAGCTGCAGATTTACGATCAGTAGCAATCTTTGATTGTTCTGTTTCCACAGAGGCAATTTGCTCCTGGATACGAGCTAGCTCTTCCCTCAACTTTCTAAGCTCTTCAGCTTTTGACGCTTCATCTTTCTCTAGGCGTTCCATATTCTGACGAGTACTTAATATTTCTTCGTCTTTCGCCATTAGCTCTTTGGAAGACAGAGCGAGGAATTCTGTCAAAGCAATGTGCTGAGCTTGAGCTTCATTCTCCAATTGAGCAATCTCAGCTGCAGTCAGAGAATTAATGTCCTCCTTTTTAATCTTCCAATATTTATGGATGTTTGCTTCTAATTCACTCAGGAGATGTTCAAAGAAGACACATTGAGCCTCATAACCAGTTTGTCTCAAAGCTGAAAGTGGAAAACTAGTCGCTTCTCGAAGACTCGAAAAGGGCATAGTCTCATCCTTCATAAGTCGTCTTGAGAATGTATCCAGATATGAATAAATAATATCTGAATACATCCCCATGATCTTTGCTATCCCTGTATCAAAACCGGGAGTCGCTGCAATAGTAGGGGAAGGAGCAGGAGGAGCCTCTATTCTTGGAGCTGAAGTTAGTGCTTTTGGAGAACTCGGTAGATGTGAACTCCCCTCCCCCACATCAGTTTGAACAAGTGGGGCTTGAGTAGAACTCATAGCCGGTGCAGTTCCTACAGCTGTTGGAATGAAAGAAGCATGATCAAAAGACAATAAAGCAGAGACAAGACAAAATTTTGATGAATAAAATATTACCTGGAGCTGGTTCATATTCAGTTTCCTTCGGATCATTCAGCCCGGCTCTTAGTCTGTTCAAGGTACTTTCTAACACGGGATTTATTTCACTGCTTCCCGCCCCAGACGTACTAGGAATTTGAACTTCTATATGCCTCTCCGGCTCTGGTGTCAACCCTGAGTGTTGACCAATGGTCTTCAGTGCATCGATTGGTGTTTTAGACGGTGATTCATCGTCTATCTCCATGTCTTCTTCTCCAGAAGAATGAGACGACGGTTCATAGTCAACTTGTTCGCTCTCTGAAGCTTCAACAATTGGATTGAGAGGAGTGGCTTCCTTCACTGATTCTCCCGAAATCAGTAAGTCATTAGCCGTTTCAGTCTGATGCTCGGCCTCTACCGCAGGCTGACTAATTTCCTGCGCATCATCGGCCATTTGTGGAACTGAGCCTATATCAGAAGGCATGGAAGACCCAGCAGGTTCAGGAATCTCTTCTTCAACAGGTTCTGTCTTTACAGAAAAATCAAATGCAGCTTGTTTTTCTGAAGCCAATCGCATAGCACGATCGGTAGGACTCTCTGCATCCAGACAAATCACGGATTTAGTTTTTGAAACTATCACTTTCCTTCATATTCTTTTAGTTAATGGAACAGTAGGATAATGATCTATTGGATCACTACCTGCTTCATCAACATATCTGACTCGATTAGACACAGGAGAATTCCCTGGAATAGTAATTCCTCCACGACTTCGAGTCTCTGCTCGAGTAGCTCTTTTTGCAGCAGGACCAGCAGCACTTTTACCTCGCTTCCTCTTCGGGGTATTATCAGCAGATATACTTTTTTTAGCACTCCCGATGGGTACATGCAATGGTTGATGAAGGTCATCAGAGAAGAAAGTCTCCAAAACATCATCATCAACTTCATCAGTGGCCAGAGGATCTTCTTTGTCATGACAATCTCTAGGCAAGGCTGATTTGGTTGATTTCTTTTCAACATGAATAAAGCTTCTGCCTAAGATGCTAAATTTTTCATCAAAAGTATTGGCTGATACATAGAATCTGGCATAGGATGCCAATATTCTAGCTCCTCTCCGATAGCTGACCGGATCTGGCATAGAAAAGGTAGCCCCTGTACCTTTGGCAATGTAATATAGCCAAGCTCTGGCACCATCAATCAAACCTCCTTGATAACCAAAACACGTCGTTGCATTGCCTACATGCAACTGATCGTAACCAAATTGCCGAGCAAATCTGCTCGGAAGATATGGCTCTAGATAAGTGATGTTGTCACGGCGGCAGATTAAATGAGATGGCCTGATTCTCTTTAGCCATTCATGTTGGATATCATCCAACTCATTAGCACCAACGCCGTCAATCAATCTTCCAGGCATGCTCTCATAATCAACAGGTGGAGGAACACAAGTGAAGCTCCATAGTTCTCCCCTGTTTAATATAGTTCTGCAATCGGTCAAAGTGTCATATCTCCATTTCGGTATGTGCTTGTACCTTTCCAGAAAGGTATCATCTGGTCTAGCCATCCCAGCACTCATCAGAGATTCAAAATGCAGAAGCAGCCATCCAAATAAATAGGTAAAGGGCATTTCTACCCGAGGAAAGGATGTAAGGCTCTTCCTTGCCAATTCGAACATTCTGTCTGTGTATGCCCTTAATCCAGCATTCAGACGACAGGTCATTGCTGTCAGTAAATCCATCTTATACCCAAAAACCAGACGGACTGCTGCAAAGACAACTCCTCTGTGCATCCTGTCTGCTGAACAGGTGCCAGGTACTACAAACTTTCTTAGCCAGAGAGATATAAAACCGGCCAGATGACCTTCAGCAGATAATTCTCGGCCACCCTGCTTAATATAGGTCTCTAACCTATCACCGGCCTTGTAGGTGTCTATATCTTCTTCGACGATAATGTCGTCATGATTTGTCTCCCGGATTAATCTGTTAATCTCGGCTTGACTCAAAGGTTTAAATTCACCGACATACTGCTCAGTCTTTTTCTTCTTTTGAACTTCATCAGTACGGCCTTGAAATAAATAGGCCATCCATTTGGAAGAATAACAGTTGGAGTCTCCTTCTCCACCTTGTCCTTTATAAAATGCCTTACAAATACTGTAATGGCACATCAATTCTTCAAAGACATGAAGAATCAGTGGGTTGGCTTCAGAAATCTTATTCATTTCATCAACAAAAGGGATATACTCTTCATATGGTAAATCTGCTGTTGGTAGCTGAGAAATATATGTCATTTCATGAAGGGCGAATCCCATCTCGCCCCTTGGGGTTATGAAGGTGCCAGTACGATAGTTATATCTCTCCGCTAACGCCAAGAACAGATCCGGGTTTGGCTTAAAACCATAAGCAGTACACTTAATGGCATCATATAGGCCTATCGCCTTTAACTGTGTACCAAAGTTCTGCAGAATCCATCTCACTAGAGCAGTCCATCTAGTATTTTCCGGGTTCACCAGGCCGGTAAGTCTCATAGACTGTTTTGGGTATATGGCATTTTTTAGTTGAGCAAATTCGTTTGCAAAAATTGGGACTCTGACTGGCTTCAGCAGTGCCGAGTCCTCAGGAGGGATGGTGGCAGGTAGCAGTCCTCGCAGAGATGTGACATGTGGTTCGGTACCACTGCAGAATCTTCCTTGACGATATCCGATCCATCCAGCCTTTGCTTGTCGGGATGGAGTGATATCCCACTTCATCTGTCTTTGTTGACCCGAGTGGAATAAACGAGCTATATTGATGCTTTTTGTCAAGCCAGTTAGATACATGGGCTGATTCACATTACCATCCCTATGATAAGAATATGCTACTTTGTCCAGAGCAGGCTGGGAGTTCATGTCAATAGCATCTCCAAAAAGGAATGCTGGCTTCAAATGGGTAACACCATCCACACTCTGTAACGGCAGTCCACTCATCAAGTTCAGCAAAGTATCATCTTCCTGATTTGACAAAAGAGCTATTCTTGTAGAAGGTCCGTCGAATTGGAAAAAACGAACATGTGATAGATCACTTCTATAGTTATTTCCTACAATTCCTTCAAATTTTGTCTCCTGAGCTAGAATATCCACTGCAAATGAAGAATAAAGTATTAGAAATCTTCAACGTCAAGAGAGGATAAAGCTCAACATACGCTCAGTTTTTACTAAGCGTACAGCTCAACATACGCTCAGTTTTACTAAGCGTATAGCTCAACATACGCTCAGTTTTACTAAGCGTACAACTCAACATACGCTCAGTTTTTACTAAGCGCAGCTCAACATACGCTCAGTTTTACTAAGTGTACAGTTCAACTTACGCTCAATTTTTACTAAGCGTATGGCAGACTCAAGGTTCAGCATATGCTCAGTTTTCCTTAAGCGTATGGCAGACTCAAGGTTCAGCATACGCTCAGTTTTCCTTAAGCGTATGGCAGACTCAAGGTTCAGCATACGCTCAGTTTTCCTTAAGCGTATGGCAGACTCAAGGTTCAGTATATGCTCAGTTTATCTTAAGTGAATGATTTTAAAAGTTCAGTTTATGATCAGTTTGAGCGTATCAGCGTATGGTTGACAAGATGATCATCAAAAATTACGCTAACACAGGAGTTAGCGTATTTCAATGAGACAATTTGCCATAGCATATTCTTTTAAGATAGCGTATTTTGATATCTCTATCAAAAATACGCGTATCTTACAGATATACGCTCCAAACATATTTTTCGTAAAAACGAAAAACATGGAATACGGCTAAACCCTAAAGAGGGAAGCGTATTTGCTGACGTATTGACCCTAAAGAGGGATACGTTTTCTGAGTTTTGTTCTAACCAGAGCCCTAAAAAGGGAATAGTTATTTGTTCATCATCTTCGTCCGTACCATAAAGAGGTTTCAATGGCCGTTCACTGCGTGAAATACGCTGACTGGCCGTCTTCTTGGTAGTGGCAGTGTCGATGGCAGGATGAGACGACTCCTCAGGGGCTTTTCCCTTTCCTTTCACAGAAGTATCAGCTTTGGGCACCATTAATGGAGGTTGAGTCGAAGACGAAGAAGGGGAAGAAGGATTTCGAGTTTCTGAAAGCACTTTTCTCTCTCGAAAGCAAAAGCTGTGGTAAAGAAATAAAATAGGTTTTGGAAGACCTATTTATAGAAGAAAGGAAGAAGTTCAAACGGCGGATATTCTTTAAACAAAATCCCTAAAGATTTGCACTGATATTGAGGAAGATAACAAACTCATGCCAGCGTGTCAGGACTTATTCTCACTTTAAAGTTCAAAGTAATTTCGAACTTTTGAAATTCATAAAGTTCGAAAACTTTGAAGGGGGTCTTGTAGGGTATGAAAATTATGACACGCTGACATGAGACTCAGTCAAAGCCATACGCTCAAGGCCATACGCTCATCTAAAGGCCATACGCTCAGTGAATATTTTATTATTTTCTGAGATGACAGCACAACATGTATTTAATAAAGGATGAATCTGACACTTCGTCTTTCGTGCAAAGACAGCTGTCCAATGAAGAATAGCCGTCATATAGGTTTTCGAAGAGTCGGTTTTGTCTTTTACGAGGACAGCTCAGCATCTCTCATAAATATAAAAGCCATTATTACTGTCAGTTTTGACAGTCTGTCAGCCATCATATCCGCAGTCACGACGCTCGAGAAGATTTTGTCAGTTATTGGAAGATATGGCGTATCAAAGAAGATTGATAATGGCCACGTGTCTACTTATTCAAACATGCCACGTGTCTACTTATTCAAACATACGACTCAACCAAGTGAGCGTATGGATTCCATACGGCTCCTTGCCAACCAAGTGAGCGTATGGATCTCATACGACTCCTTCCAACTAAGTGAGCGTATGGACCCCATACGACTCCTTCCCAACCAAGTGAGCGTATGGATTCCATACGACTCCTTGTCAAGTGAGCTTATAGTTTCCATACGACTCCCTGCCAATAATGTGAGCGTATCAGCTTTATATGGTTCTACGCTGTCCAAGTCAGTGTATGTAAGACATGTGCCTTCAAAAGCTAGCGTATGACTCTTCCTCTAAGGCAGCGTATCACAGTAGTTGTGTCCAGAATGATTTTCAACGTGCAGTTAACACACGTTCTCACGTGTCCTGCACTCAGTTATCCACTTCTTCAGAAGTTATGCAACGTGGCATTCATGCCATCAATCTCTTCGGAATATGCTCCACTACTTTCAACCGCACGCTAATGTGTCTCCATCAGAATTTGCAACGCGTCCCTGCAGTTATGCACACGTCAAGTAACTACCTGAGCGTATGCTTAAGGACAGTTATCATGAACTCTATAAAAGAGAGTTTCTTCATCTTCATCACAGACTACAGTCAATTTCAGAGAGAACAGAGAGATTGCCCAGTTGTTGTCCAAGTTCTTCAAAGTTCGAGTTTTCTTCATCGTATCGTCCAAGGGATAAAGTAATCGTCTTCTAGATTAGATTCCTACAGTTGTAATTTTCTCAGATACAAAATAAATAAAGTGAATTTATTTATGGAAAACAAGCATTATATGTGACTAACATAAATGACATATGTGATTTACAGAAGAACCTACTGAAATTGTAGTAGGGGAGGGAAGCTCTTCTCATATTAGTGCTCAAGATGAAGTGCCTCCACCTGCTGAAACTTTGAAAATTCCTGCAGACATAGTAGCCACTCCAGGAGCCATGGCAACTAGCAAGTTTGTGGTGGCCTCCTTTACGAGAGTCTTTTTTACTTCTCTGGAACCCCTAGTTTATAGAGTGATGGAAAGAGAGGTTGTCCCTTTCGACACTATCAGAACTCCTTCTACATTTTTGATTGGAGGTATCCGAAACCAAGGGGATGATGCTCAGGCTAGCTTTTTGGGACATAATTTGGATGAGTTGGAGAGCTCGATTAAAGCTTATAAGGAGATAAAAAGTGGAGACGTCGAGCAATTAGTAGACATGGAATATGAAACTATGGCTCGAGAAGAAGCAATTAGTAAAGCCAACTTCGAAGCATTTTTGTTGGCTTTCACTAGACAATCCTCCGAGTTAGACATCCAAATCTCTGATGCAGCTGTTATTGCCGAGAGTCACAAGACTAAGGCTACAGAGGAAAAGAAAAAGTCTACTGATTTAGAGGCTAAAATTGCTCAGCTTCAAGTAGAACTCTAAACTGTTAAACAGAGCTTAGAACAAGAAAACCAGTTGCACCATGCTGCTGTTATTCAAGTGGAATCTCTGAAGCATCAAAAAGAAGAATTTGAACATCTTCAGAATGAAGAGCTAACACGTCAGACAGCTACTCTACAACCTTTTGATCCTGAATCAGGAAAAGTTGAAGCTAGACAAAGAGTACTAGGTTCTCGTGACGAAAGAATTCAAGTTCTGAAGAAACAAATTGCGGAACTTATCACCTATCCTTCGGAGTAAAATGGACAAATTTTGTTGTCTCTTTCTTTTATTACAATATACTTTTTTTTCTTTTTTTTGTAAAAAGAAATAATAAAGACATTTTATGTGGTTCCATTACTTGTTGTATATCTTGTTATAGATATAAGTAATAGAATAGAAAAATATATTCAGAGGTACATGACATGATATATTTCTCGATTTAGAAAATAATAATATTTATTATATCTGCTCAGAGGTAATGTGGATGTGGCATAATATAAAATTTAGCAATGCTATTACTTCAATAGACAACTTTATCAGAGGTAATAAGGACATGACAAGTTGCTGATATAACTAATTGGAATTCAGAGGTATGGAGGACGTGAATTCATATTACTTAAAATGATAAGTCAAAGAAAGTGAATGAATGAACAATCACTTCGATTTCTGAGAAAAAGATGCTAGTGCATTAGATAGTTCTTTAATCTTGAATGTGATCTTCCTTTAGACGACTTTTGACAGCAATATCGTCAACATAGCATTCGACAGTCTTTCGCAAATGATCTTGAAAGATAGTAACCATAGTCCGCTGGTAGGTTGCACCTGCATTCTTAAGACGAAATCGTATGACTGTATAACAGTATACTCCACGAGGAGTACGGAATGAAGTATATTTTTCATCTTCAAGATTCATCCAGATTTGATTATATGCAGAAAAACCCATCCATGAAAGAGATTCGTTCGAATCCACATGTATTGTCGATCATGACATCAGTAATTGGAAGAGGGATTCGTCTTTAGGACAAGCATCATTGAGATCCCGAAAGTCTATGCAAACCCGAACCTTTCCAGTCTTCTTCAAAACTGATACAACGTTGACTACCCAGTCAGGATGCTGTTCTTCTCTGATAAAACCACAAGCTATAAGCTTTTTGACTTCATCAGCAATTGTATCCATAATTTTAGGCTTGAATCGTCGTTGCTGTTGTTTGACTGACTTAGCATTTGGCAGGATATTAAGTTTGTGAGTTACAACTTGAGGATCTAATCCCGACATATCTTCATAACTCCAGACGAAGACATCTATATATTCACGAATAAGGTGAATTAATTCTTGTTTGTCATTTTCAGAAAGATTTTTGCTAATAAAGATTGGTCGTGATACGCCCTCCTCTCTAATATCGATTTGGACTAGTTGATCCTCAGTAGGTGGCTCTCGTTGTTCAAAATAAAATTTCCACTGATTGTCCATCCTTTGTGCCCAAGGTACACTTCAGGAGCTTCTTCAATGTCATCTCCATTATCTTCTGAGAATTCGGCAGACATCATATTAGAAGATACTGTTATCCGATGAACATGACCAATGCTGGTATCAGAATCCCATGAGATAGAATCAGAAAAGTTAGATCGTTCTTCTTCGTCAGATTTGGAAGGTTCTGGAGTTGGAAGAGGTGAAATATAGCCTAAACCCTGCTTGGATTTACTGTGATATTATTGTGATTTTCCTTTTGGAACAGAGATACGAAGGAGAGTCCATCTTCCTTTGCCGCTGTTGAGGCCTGTTCTGAAGTCATAGCCCATTTTATGAATGATTGCTTTGGCTTGTGGACTATAGCGATGTAATTGTAGCCTTCCTGTATCATCTCTATTATCATTATAGAGCATAATTTTTGTTCCTCTCTTTTATTAAAAAGTATAGGCCTTTCATCTTTCTTTCGAGATGGTACTAAAAAGTACGACTCTTGTATTGAATCTAATGATACCATATTTCGCAGAGATGATACGACTCCTATTGTAAGTGGTTTAAAGCTATCTAGCATATCCAAGTAATATTGAGTATATTAAGAGACATTAATATACTGCAAAGGAGATGCTTTATTGATTTTTACACCATCATTTACAATAGGACCTTTAGCCTTAGCAAGCTTAGTCAGATTGATGATAAGAGGGGGAGAAGAAGAACGAGAAGGAGGAGGAGGCTTCTTACGACGAAGGTCGATTACAAGCGGCTCAGAAGAGGTGAGCTCCCTTTGTTTCTGACTATCACCAGGAAGCTGCTTCTCATGGGAAGGAAGATAAATAGTCAGTGGTTTGGAAGACTGAGGATAGGAAGTACGCCCTTTGACAGGGATCACCAGAGTATCATTTGGTACACCTTTCTGTTCTTCATCCGTGTCCATTGCCAGAACCACCTTCATGAATTCCTCTTTATACATGCGAGAGTCGTTGCAGCATGCTTCAACTCCTTTGAAAGGATTCAGGTCTACAACCTCTTTTTGGACTTCTCCATTACTATCTACATATTTGAAACATTGGTGAAGAGTAGAAGGTACAATGTTATGTTCGTAAAGGAATGGTCTTCCCAATAGAGCATTGTATGAGCCATGATTGTCAATTACATAAAAAGTCACCTTTGTATGAAGATTGCCAATTTGAAGTTTCAGGCGTATCTTCCCCAAAGGTTCACTTCTTCTTTGATTGAACCCCAAGATGGTAGTGATAGTTGTAGAAAGATTATGTACTAGGATCTTCAAAGCATCCAGCAAAGACTTCGGTATAATACTAAGAGCAGATCCTGGGTCAATCAGAATGCGATCAACTTTCATGGTATCCACATACCCCGTGAAATAGAGAGGCCGATCATGACGATTATCTTATAATATGTCATCTTGTGTAAAAGTAATATTGGGCATTAATTCAAATACACTTGACAATGTGCACAGCTGACTGGCTCCTTTTCAGTTTTTTGAGAAGAGTAAGACAAGTGTCAGCCTGCATCAGAGCTTCACTTAACGTCTCTGTAAGTCCTAAAAATCAAGTTGCATCCATCAAACAGGCAGAGAAATCTAAAATTGAGCACTCTTCAATGAACTGTACTGTAGGCAGACTGCGCTACAAATTAATTGTGCTAGCCTGAACTGCGCCAATGCCCGAGCACGCTAGGCTGACGTGGCAATGCCATCATTACCTGACAAGATGATCAAATCTTCTGACAGCCTGACAGTCCAAAAAGCGAGGAGTCTGTTCGTTTCTCATGTCGTGCCGCCTTCTAGGACAGCTGTCCAAATCCTAGCGCGGTCCAGCTGCCAAGCCCTAGCGTGGTCCAGCTGTCCAAACGCCAGCACAATCTATCGACCAGATCGGAGCGCAGTCTGAAGCTAGCGCTATTCAAGTGGCGCAATCCATCAAACTTGTTGAAGATAACTGACATTTATTACGTGGCTTACATGCCATCAATTGCTCGCCACATAGCAACCGCCTGCACACGACCAAGTGCATTTCAATCAAACAATGCCACGCGTCTGAGTACGGTTAGCCCACGATCGAGCAACTGCCCAATGGCCAGCGCGGTTTGCAGTCTGCACAGTCTGCCTCTAGCGCAAACCATTGTGCACAATCCAGAATAACTACAAAATATTTATTTCTAGAACTCTATAAATAGAGTTTCGAGTTCTTCATTAAGGAAGATCATATCATCATCAGAGATCAGGAGTTCTTGTCTAAGTGCTGCTGTATTCTTCAAAGGCTATCGTCTTCAAAGTTCACATCGTCCAAGGGATAAAGCGATCATCTTCAGATCGGATTCCTATAGTTGTACTTTCCCAGAATTTATTGTACTCTTGTACTATTCTTTAAATTTTGTGAAATAAAAGACTTTTGTTTTTGCAAACAAAATGGCGACTCTGCTGGGGACGACTTTCTCCTCCGACGAGGAAGTGACAACTCAATGTGATGCGGCGTCTATCGGAAAAACGCAGAAGACGTTGGTTGCAAGGTCAACCAGACTGCCTACGAAGCAATGATAAACTCTGGGGCTACTCGGCACACTGTGACTTCTGCCAAGAGTAAAGTCCATTCAAAGTGGATCCCAAAGTCCTCTGCGTAACCTGTTATTTCTTCTGACAGGAGGCCAGTATCCATTTCTGCTCCTGCGTAACCCATCACCCACTCTGCCAAGGCACAATCCAGAGCCCCTACAGCTCCTGCGTAACCCATCACCTTCTCTGCCAAAGCGCAATCCAGAGCTCCTACAGCCCATGTAGCATACTACCCACCTTGCCACAGCACAATCTACAACTTATGCTGCTATGACAAAGTCCAAAACCCCCCTCCCTCTGGCGCAGTTGGCGACCTCTGGCCCTCTTGCGCAATCCACTATTCCTTCAAACAGAGCGCAACCTAAGCCCTCTGTAATCAAGGCTTCACTTGCTGCTTCTTCTAGAACACAGGTTGTACCTCCTGTTTGTGCTATGGCTAAGAGTCCTCTGTCATCACCTCCAGAGGGCAAGTTGCTCCTTCTTTTGTTCTTGCGCAACCCACAGGGGGTAGTTTTTTGACTACTCCTCCTCCATCACAGCACAAACAGAAAGGCCCTTTGGTCTTTTCTCAATCTTCTGTAGTCCAGAACCTGGAAAATAACAGAAGGAAACACTCTTTAGCCAACCCTTCTTCACAAAATAAAGGAAAAGGCCCTTTGGTCTTTTCTCAGTCTTCTCCGGATTTTACCTTAGAAGATCCATCTGAACGTGCCTCGATACCAAACAGTACAAAAACCCTCTTAAACAAGAGTTCTTCTCTCCATGCTAAAGGGAAGAATATTGATCAGAGAGGTATTTTACCTACTCCAGTAGCACACTTCCAAGATCTCCTAACTCTTCGGATGTCCCGATCAAAGCAGAGGAAATTGCTGGTGTCACAGACAGAAGCTCCTGGGGGGAGTTTGCCGATTTACGGACTTATCTCAATAGACCAGTTTCTATGAAACGCAAGCAACCAATACAGAAGGCGAACTTGCATCAAAAACAAACTTCCAGGAGGAAAAATCCTGATACATATGCCAACGAGTTGAGTACTTCTCTGTATACTCACGGGATAAAGCATCTGAAGAATCGGAATCATATTCCGAATGTCGTCAAAGAATATATCCCTGACCTTCGGGAACACCTCAAGCAGAAGCGGAACAACACCTCAACACCTCCAATCCAACCACTGGAACACTTGTAATCACAAAGTGGTCATTAAGTGTTGTTGCCAGACGACCAAACGATCTGTCTTCGATCGTTTAACTTCTGAACCAATGTCCGAAGATGAAGACGAGGTGCTCTATGCCTCTGTAAACATGGCTTCTCGAGACACCGGGGGTAGGAAGTGTTCAAAGCACGGCAAACCCCGTAAGCCTAGTCAACGATATCTGGATTTACTCTATGAATCCTCTGAAGGAGTATTCCGACACACCCGATCTCGAAGTCGAGACACAGCTGGTCGTAGGGATATTCTCCAAGATCCTTCTGGTCACTTCTCTTTTTCTCATTTAGGGGACGATTCTTTCTCTGATTACGACACATATAGCGAAAGCTCTGAACAGACAGTGTCTTCTACTGTACCCAGAGAAGTTTCAGCCTATGTTGTTACTGAAGATCCAGATGCTTCTAGTTCGGCAAGTCAAGAACAACGAATCATCGCACTGGAGGATAAATTGAAGACCATGGCTGAAATGATCGCAAGTATGCATACTGTTATCATAGCTCAACATAGAGTATCACCGACTGCACCTGCTGTCAATTCCGAGATTATAGCATCATCGGTGCCTGTCAATGCAGGTCTAGGGGTACCGTCCCCTCTTGTAGCCTCAATTCCTATCCAAGTTACACCCAGTCATTCAGGGGCTGGGGGTAGTGCTTACCATGTTGTTCCTCCTCCTAACCTGGTGAGCCAGTCTGTTACTTCTCCATCCTCAGGAGATGCCAATGAGGCTATAAAACTACTACGTAATCAGTTCAAGGCCTTCAAAGAGAAAGACGGTCTACAGAGGCTTGGGATCAAACAACCTTATCCAGTGGAATGGAAAGAAGTTCCATTCCCTCCAAAGTATAAGATTCCTACAATCACGCTGTTTGACGGCAGTACTTCTCCGAGTCAGTTCATTAACCATTTTGAGGTAATAACTATCCAGCTCCAGCCAAGTGATGCTCTTCTTACCAGAGTCTTCGTCGGCTGTTTAGCCGGTACAGCATATGATTGGTACCGCAGCCTGCCTGACGGCTCTATTACTTCCTTCGTCGGGCTCAAACAGATGTTCCTGGAACGATTCTACGAGGGTATCAACGATATGACTATATCCGCCCTCAACAAGATCAAGCAAAGACATAATGAAACTACTGAGAGTTTCATTGAACGATTCCGCCGAGAAGCACTCAAAATGCCTCCCGGAACCCCATCGGTTGTAACGATAGACACTTGTAAGTCAAACTTGTTGCCTATCATCAGCATGTGGACGGGGTCAACACAGTTCCAGGATTGGCCGTCATTCATTGTCAAGCTAAAGCAGCTGAAGTAAGTACCGAAAAGTTCAAACAGTTGGGGGTACATATGTCTAATCCTGATCGAGATGAATCTTCTGCATCCGGTAGCGGTAATCGCCAGAACAATCGCAAGAGCAAAGAAACCTTGAATATCAACCTCAAGAACAAGGAATCCTTGGCTGTTAACGTGGCTCAACCCACGTCTACCTCTACTCCTTCTGTACCTCCACCAAAGGAACCTCGCCCAAAAATAGAGTATTCCTTTGATGAAAATGATACAGCGAGCATCTTCGACTGTTTGTTGAAGAGCAATAAATTACAACTTTCTGACCCGAAGAAGCCTGATGAAGTCGGTAAGACTGACCACCCTAAGTACTGTGTTTATCACAGGTTCATAAGGCATCCTACTCGGGCATGCTATGTGCTCAAAGGCAAGATTCAAGAGTTGGTCAACGCCGGTGTTATCACTCTCCAATAGGACGAAAAGACTGTTACAGCCAACATGATTTCTGTACAGTTTGGTGACTTTTCGCCACAAGTGGTGCAGAGTGGTGTCATCCCCATTCCCAGAACCACTCTTGAGATTGAGAATCTTCCTCCTCCACAAAGTGAAGGCCTTGTCCCCTTATCCCTTGATAATGGCAAAATTATGTGGATCTATCCTGATTTTGTTAAAGATTTTGAAGTTCCTTTTTCCTCCAAGCAACGCTCCAAGGGCAAGACAAAAAGCTGTAATATGGTGTCTTTTGACCCCATAGTTGAAGAAGAAATCCTGTTGGGCACCAGGTCAGGGAAAACTTATCTACGGGAGTATTCCGAAATTCAGTAGGATCCTGCTTCGTCCTCCAAGGTTGTTCCAGTACAGCATGTCTCTAAAGAGGGTATCCCCTCTACATTATTACCGGTTATGGAACCGACTCCTCCTAAATCGGCAGCAGCTGACAAAGGCAAACAACAAGTCCGCTTCGACAAAATTTTGAAGAAGTCATCCCCCTCTGGACTTGAAAAGCCATATAACTTTGACATATTAGCTCAAGTGGCCAACACACCGGCTAGGCTATCTATCTTCGAGCTCTTACGCCTCTCTAAAGAGACTCGAGAAATATTGAGTGAGGCTTTGATGCAGCCAGACACTTGCCTAACTCTTTTCAAGAAACCTGAAAAACCTGTCTCTTGTCTCCACTGTCACAGTGTGCTAGAATTAATTCCAAACATCACCTTCACACAAGATGACATGCTAATGAAAGACAATCGACATGACCGTCCTCTCTACTTTACAGGATATGTCGACACCATGAAGGTCGATCGTATTCTGATAGATCCAGGGTCAGCACTCAGCATCATGCCTAAGATAATGTTGGATGCTCTGAAGATTCCAGTGCATAGCCTCTCCGGCACTATCACCACCATCCTGGGATTCAACCAGGGAAGAAGTGAACCTTTAGGCAAGATACGCCTAAAACTCCAAATTGGCAATCTTCGCACGAAGGTGACCTTCTACATTATAGATAACCATGGTTGTTCCTACAATGCTCTTCTGGGGAGACCATTCCTTCATGAACACAACATTGTTCCTTCTACTCTCCATTAATGCTTCAAATACGTTGATGATAAAGGGGAAGTCCAAAAAGAAGTTGCGGATCTCTACCCGTTTAAAGGTGTTGAAGCATATTGCAACGACGCTCGCATGTACAAAGAAGAGTTTATGAAGGTAGTTTTTGTTAGGGTTATATACTAAAAGCATCACTTTTGTAGTAACCTTATTTCCTTAAATTTTGAATGAGAATCATATGGGCAAATGTTTGCATATTGTATTTGTTGCAAGTGTTAATGCAAATGTCTGATATTCTATATTGTAGATAATATGGTGTGTGGTGTCACACAGAAGATCATATTATCAGTTTCCTATGGAGTATATAAATAGTTCACAACCTAGATGGACTTGGACAATCTATTGAAAAGGTTGTAGTGTAATATGGTATTAGTCTATCTTGACTATAGGTTTACACTAGTACACTTTGTGTGTATTGAACAGGACCACTTGAGGTTGTTTTCCTTGTACTGACTACATAAGAGAACAAACACCTCTGTTATTTTGGATGCTTGTGCTCTTAATCCGGATATAATAACAGATATGTATACGCAGTGTGCATTACTTTGACTCATAAAAGAGTGAGATTCATTATGGATCAACAACCTCTATGAATTGGGTAATAACATTGTATGTATGATGGACTGTTGATTATATATGGAATCTATGTCCCGATACATCGGGTTGATGATGTCCTCTTAAGAAGCTCATAAGGATTGTCATGTAAACCCTGCAGGTGGATTATATCCGACATGACAAATAAAGTTGAGCGGTACTACTTAAGGATAAAAGATGTCGAATCAATATAGTTGTCAGTAACTTAATTTGATCGACGGACATACGATATCTTAACATGGGGAGCTAAACGAGCATATAATAAAAGAAGTCCACAAATATAATTTGGGATTAGGGAGGCAGTACAACAATAGCTCATTAGTGGACCGAGCTATTGTTAATGGGCCTGGATTGTGTGTTCGGGCTGAACACGGGATATCCAGATCCGTTAGGAGGCCTAACCCTAATTTCTCCTCATGGTCCCTGCCGTAGCCTATATATATCCTCTATTCTCTGGCCGCCTGAGGACTGATCAGAAATCTAAAATTTTCTCTAAATTTGTGATTCACGTAAGGAGAGAAAGAGAGGGCTGCCAAGGAGAAGAAAAGGTTGGGAGATCGTCGCCCAACGACGTCCAACTTGAGGAAGAAATACGTGCAGAAGATCTTGGGGTCGTCCGTTCGAGATTGCCAGGAATTACTTGTCTCCTTTCTGCCGCAGGTATAATTCGTGAACCCTAGTTTCCGCCTATGAAGGGTTAGAACACGTATTAGATCTGTTTAACTTTCTATCAATTAATACGCACACCAAAGGAAGGGTCCTGGGAATCCCCAGTTCCATCAGTTTTGGCCATGGATGGTGAAGAAGAGCAGGAAGCAATGCCCAGTAACACTCTCATCATACCTGTCAAAGGGCGTGTCTCTCATTCTCAATCCTCCAAACCACTAGCTATTCATCTGCCAGTCCAGAAGCAATCAACTGGTGATAATCAAGATCAAAAGGAGCTCACCTCTTCTGAGCCACTGGTTATCGACTTACGTCGTAACAAAGATCAAAAGGAGCTCACCTCTTCTGAGTCGTTGGTTATCGACCTCCGTCGAAACAAGGAGAAAATAGAGCTCACCTCTTCTGAGCCGCTTGTTATCGACCTTCGTCGCAACAAGACTAAACCTCCTTCCTCTTCTGTTCTTCCTCTTGTAATCGATCTGACCAAGCCGACTAAGGCTAAAGGTCCTGTTGTAAATATGGATGTACAAATCAATAAAAAAGCATCTACTTTCCACTATACTGATGTCATTTATCATACTAAATGCTATTTGGATATGCTAGACAGTTTTCAGTCACTTATAATAGGAGTCGTACAATCCTTTCAGACGGAAGTAATATTTGAACATCCAGACGACTCATATTTTGTTGTCCCTTCTCGAAAGAGAGGTGAGAGTCCAATACTTTTTAGTAAAGGGCCAGAGCAAAAATTCAGTTATACGGATGATAGCAAAAATAACGATATGGGACGTCTCCAACTTCGTCGTTATAGTGAACAATCAAAAGACATCATCCGAAAGATGGGTTATGACTTCAAGAATGGCTTATCAATTACGGTAAGGGTAGACGAACCCCTATTCGTACAGTTGTTTCGAAAGGGAAATCAGAGATGTACTATAGCAGGACGAAAAGAGGTCTCGGATATACTTTACCTCTGGTCTTATCTCCAGAAGTCTCTGAATCCGATAGTGAAGAGCGCTCCAACTCTTCTGATTCTAGATCATAGGATTCTGACACCAGCATCGGTCAAGTTCATCGATTGATCGTATCTTCTAACATGGTCTCCGTTGAACTCCCGGAAGGTTATGACGAGGATATCGAAGAAAATCCTGAAACAGATCCTTGGGCTCAACGAATGGATACCCAATGGGAACTCCGATTCGAATAACGAGAACCTCCTACCGAAGATCAATTGGTTCAAATTAACGTAGGAGAAAACGGGTCATCTCGTCCAATATTCATCAGCAAGAACCTTCCAGAGGCGGATAAGCAAGAATTAATTCTTCTTATTTGAGAATACATTGATGTCTTTGCTTGGAATTATGAAGACATGCCAGGTTTAGATCCCAAAGTTGCTACTCATAAACTAAATATTTTGCCTAATACAAAGCCAGTCAAACAACAGCAAAGGCGATTCAAGCCAGAAATGATAGATGCAATTGATAATGAAGTCAAAAAGCTCATAGCTTGTGGCTTTATTCGAGAAGAACAACATCCAGATTAGATAGCCAACGTTGTCCCAGTCTTGAAGAAAACTGGCAAAGTTCGAGTTTGCATCGACTTTCGGGATCTTAATGAAGCTTGTCCAAAGGATGAATTTTCTCTCCCTATTACAGATGTCATGATCGAGAATACTTGTGGGTTTGAAAGGATATCCTTCATGGATAGATTTTCTGGTTACAATCAGATTCGGATGAACCCTGAAGATGAAAAACATACTTCTTTCCGCACCCCTCGCGGAGTCTACTGCTACACTGTGATGCCATTTGGTCTCAAGAATGCGGATGCAACTTACCAACGAGCTATGAGTACCATCTTTCGAGATCATCTTCGTAAGACTGTCGAATGCTATGTTGATGATATTGCTGTCAAGAGTCGCCTGAAGGAAGATCACATCCAAGATTTAAGAACTATCTTCAATTTAATGTGCCAACATCAGTTAAAAATGAATCCTACCAAGTCATTCTTGGGTGTGTCTAGTGGTAAATTTCTCGACTTCGTCATTACCTCTAAAGGTATACACGTGGATCCCGAGAAGATCAAAGCCATTCAAGAGATGCGTCCTCCACGCAACTTAAAAGAGCTACGAGGATTCCAAGGTCGACTTGTGTACATTAGGAGGTTCATTTCAAATCTGTCTGGACGCTGCAGACCGTTTACTCAGTTAATGAAAAAGGGTGTATCTTTCGTTTGGACTGAAGAATGTCAACAAGCATTCGATGATATAAAGCGATATTTGATGAACCCACCAGTCTTGGTGCCACCAATCTCAGGCATACCATTCTTAATGTATGTCCGTGCTATGGATCATTCACTCGGTGCTTTACTTGCCCAGAAGAACAAAGAAGGCCATGAACAAGCCATCTACTATCTTAGTCGTACTATGATCGGTGCTGAACACCGTTATAGTCCGGTTGAGAAAGAATGCCTAGCTCTTATGTTCACTGTTCAAAAGACTCGGCATTATATCATTGGCCAAACCATTTACGTTATTTTCTGAGTTAATCCTCTTCGGGTACTGATGAAGAAGCCCAGCATACTCAATTCTCGATTGGCTACATGGGCCATTCTGCTAGCCTAGTACGATATGGTTTATGTTCCACAAAAGTCTGTTAAGGGTCAAGCACTGGCTGACTTTTTAGCAGCTCATCCTGTTCCGGAGACATCTAAGCTTTATGACGAAATTTAAGATGAAACATTGGAATCAAACATGATCTCTGAAGAATTTCCTACCTGGCATCTGTTCTTCGATAGAGCATCCCGGATCGGACCCAATGGGACCATTGTTACAGGAGTCAGAATTGTTCTAGTCTCTCCAGAAGGATTAGCTATCCAAAGAGCTTATTCCTTAGATCAGCCATGCTCTAACAATGTGGCTGAATACAATGCCTTGCTCATTGGACTCCAATTAGCAAAACAGTTGGGAGTCGAATACCTTGAAGTCTACGGCGATTCTAAACTGGTTGTCAATCAGGTTAGAGGAATATACGAAGTTCGCCATCAAGATCTAGTACCCTATCATGAAGCTGCAATTAACATAGCTACATCATTCAAGGCTTTTTTCATTGAATATGTTCGACGAGCTTGTAATACTGAGGCAGATGCTTTAGCTAATCTCGCAGCAGTTTTAGCAATTTCTGTCAAGAGACAACAAGTGGTCGTTGTTTCCAACAGAGAGTTGTTCTGCATTGAAAATAATCGCAACATTGAGTTCAGTAACTTCGCTGAACTCAATGTTATCAATGAAGATTGGAGAGCTCCATTCATCGACTTCGTAATTCATGACATACTTCCTGAAGATCCTAAGGAGGCTACGAGTATTCGTCGACGATCTCTTTGATTCTAATAAAATTAGACTACCAAAACTCTCTATCGACGGACTTATGACGGCCTACTATTGCGCTGTCTTGCCGATGATGAAGCGAAGCAAGTATTGCGTGAAGCTCATGATGGTGTTTGCGGAGCCCATCAACCCGGCCCTAAACTACAGGATCGTATCCGACGAATGGGTTACTATTGGCCCTCTATGGTATCTAATGCCATCGAATATGCAAGGAAATATCGAGCCTGTCAAATCCATGCAGATTTTATCCATCAATCGTCGGAATTCCTTTATTCGACTGCTGCTTCCTGGCCTTTTGAAGCTTGGGGTATGGATATTATAGGTCCTATCAATCCTCCTTCTTCTTAGGGACATCGATTTATACTAGCCATAACGGATTATTTCTTCAAGTGGGCCGAAGCTATACCATTGGCTGAAGTCAAAACCAGTAGCGTCATCAACTTCGTCAAATACCACGTTATCTACAGATTTGGTGTACCTCGACGAATCATTCACGATAATGGACCTCAGTTTATCAGTCAAAAGTTTACCAGATTCTGTGATGATCATCGGATTGACAATATCGCTTCTACAGCTTACAACCCGGCTGCTAATGGCTTGGCTGAGGCCTTTAACAAGACTATTATCAAGCTTCTTAAGAAGTTTGTGTCTACTAACAAACGAAATTGGAGTGAAAAGCTCGGAGAATGTCTATGGGCCTACCGTACTACGGTCCGCAACCCCACGGGCTGTACACCTTTCTCTTTGGTGTACGGTTGTGAAGCAGATCTACCTCTGGAACTTCAAATTTCTTCCTTGAGAATTGCTATCGCTAACGAACTTACTACGGAGAACAATGATCTTCTTCGACTTCAAGAACTATAGGCGCTCGACGAGAAGCGGCTATTGGCTCAACAACATATTGAATTGTATCAATACCGTATTTCGAAGACTTTTAACCGCAAAGTTAAAATCAGAGCCTTTCAGAAAGGAGAACTCGTTCTTACAGTCAGACGTCCCATGACTATGACCCACATGAGCAAAGGCAAGTTCGATACAAAATAGAAAGGGCCTTATATTGTAAGCAAAGTCTTCTCAAATAGAGCCTATCAACTCACAGAGCTGGACGGTCGAGTTGCAATGATGTCCATCAATGGCAAGTTTCTTAAAAAGTACTATGGATTTCTTGTAAATATGATCAGACAGTTCATAAATAAAGTTTGATTTTATTTCATCATAAACGATGTTACATGATATCAAGAACGAGAATCACTATCGTTCTTCTTAAAGACAGGACGAGGACCACTGCCGTCCTTTTCAAAAATATAGTCGACAAAAGAGTCGAGGACATCCTTGCTCGATTTTACCAGAAACGTGCAAGCGGCCATCCTCATGGCCTCTTCTTCTTTAGTCTTCTCTGGCTCAACTAGGAAGTCCAAGATATCCCGTGGCGGCTTGGGTGCAGACGAACCTTCGCCCCCGCCTCCGTCTGCTTTGGCTGGTTTAGCTCGGCTGGACGCTCCTTAGTGACTTCTTCAATCTTGGGGACAATCTCAGCCTTCTTGGATGCATCTTCAGACGATATTTTGTGTTAAAAGTGAAATTGATCATTCCATCTAAATTTATGTTCTATTTATAGGCAAAAATTCTTGAAACAGTCGATTACGCAAATCGAAGCGACGTATTCTTCACAACATTCATTCCATTCATTTGACGTTCATCCGTTCATTCCATTCATTTGACGGTTCATCCGTTCATTCCATTCATTTGACGGTTCATCCGTTCATTCCATTCGTTTAACGGTTCATCCGTTCATTCCATTCATCTAACGGTTCATCCATTCATTTCATTTATTTAATAGTTCACCCGTTCATTCCATTCATCCGATGGTTCATCCGTTCATCCCATTCATACGACGGTTCATCCGTTCATCCCGACGATTTATTTCGTTCATACATTCTGACGACTCATCCGTTCATCCATACCAACAACTTGTCACGTATTTATTACCTTTGATTAAGTTGTCTACCGAAATAATGATATTCAAAAAGAAAATTATATTCTGCCATGTCCATATTACCTCTGAGCAGATATAATGAATATAATTATTTTCTAAATCAAGAAATATATCATGTCCTAAACCTCTGAATATATTTTCTATCGCTATTATTTATATCCGTAATGGGATATGCAACAAATAATAGAGCCACAAAAATAGTGTCTTTTTATTAATCAAGATCAAAGACATTACAAAAAGACATATCACAAAGGAGAAAATACAAAAGGTTTTCTTTCACTCAATCGGTGGGGTCATCAGATTAGCTATCTGCTGCTTCAAGGTTTGGAGTCGTTCTTTACGGGAATCCAGCACCCACCTTCTAGCCTCCGCCATTCCAGATTCATCGTCAAATATTGGCAAGGTCACTAGTCGACGAGTGATTTCATCTTGATGAAATTTGACAGAAAGAGTACACATGTATGTTGGATACAAGTGTAGTATAGGTGAGGATGTACCTGTTGGTACATAGGGCAGTACCTATTAAGGAAGCTATCTCGAGTCCTACCTAGATTGTAGACACGATTTTAAGATTGTTCATAAAGGAACTCATGGGGGTACTGATGTATGCTTCATAAGTCTAAAGACAATAGGTAAAGTACCACAGGAAGTGTTAAAAGCCTGCTACAGATTTGCAAATATAGTCTAAGTGTTAGGATGAGGATAGGAGAGTATCAACTGTCAGGACGTGACCTCTGTATAAAAGTATCATCTTGTGTGTATGGGGTCCCTATACAACAGGAATCGCCCAATGGAAGGGGTGTATCATGTGGTTGCCACAGGAACCCATTATTGACTTATGTGGAACCACATTGGTATCGAAAGGGGATTAATAGTGGTGTCAGGAATGCTAAACCCAGTGTCAGTTTTGGATATAACTTGAGGGTTATGGTAACATTCAGAAGCATAGAAAAGCCTATAGGAACCTTAGGTGAAACCCAATATACCCTATTGTCTATGATTTACCCTATTGTCTATGATTTACTATATATATATGTATGGTTAACTCTGATACCTTAGGTCAAACCCAATGTATCCATGCTGACACAAGGACTGAACCTGATACTTCTCCTAATCTGTTACTAAGAGTCAAATTGGGTGCCTAGTATCAATTCGACACTTGAGCCTACATCCCGATACTAATAGCCACCTATCCTTGTTCTGGTACACCATTATCCCTCTGTTGTTGTTCTCATGAGTATGGATAGAGAGGTTAATCTCTAGGACAAGTCTAATCTATTGTAAGGCAAATGTCCTACTATCAATGCTAGGCTGATACCCCTTTATTAAGTATGTTCAGGAGCTCGAGCCCCTACAACTGGCATTGGCTCTTTAATATTTGAGTCTTCCATCCAAACCCAGGTATATAGATGTCTATACCTGTGTTAAGTACTAATCTAAGTATGACCTAGGTAATTCTCCTCCTGATTTAAGGCCTAGGTCCAGATACCTAGTGTCTTATTATCACAAGAAATATGGCATGCCAAGGTTCCATGTCCAGTACAGGGGCTCCCATCAGTACAGGATACTCTACTGTTTAATGGGTCGGTGGAAAGGTATACTCCTTCCCATACTGCCATACAAGACTCCATATTTGAGATACATGCTAAGGTTCAGACCTCATGTATGAGGTACACTTGATTAATAGGTTATCATAGTATTCGAGTGGCCTAAGTGTCAGGTGTTGCCTAATGTTCAAAGAATCAAAGAGGGATACATCCTAGATGGGGTACCATGTCATATACTATAGGCTATGGAGGTGTCTAAGAATCACTTGGCTTAAAGTGATACTCCTTTCCCGTATCCTGATATTCTAGGAAACAGTGTACCTAAATGGCACATCAGACTTGTCCAAAACCCTATGGTTGTATACTCACAATCCTTACTGGATCTAACATATGATACAATTATCTATTACCTCTCCTTCTAACCTGGTTAGCAATATATGTCCTGTTCAAGGACAGTACCTACTGTAAAACTCTCTCTTAGTCTTACTGCTACAATTTTTATGATCTTGACATCTTAGGTCTCTACTCTCACCCACTTGAACTTACAACTTCTAACCTATAGGTATGCTCTGTTACACCTATGCTTGACACACACCACAATGGGTTGCCTAAAGTTGAACTCTAAGGTACAGACCCTCTTATTTATATGGCCCTTACCTACAGCCTTACATCTTCTACTTGTCAATCACATACCCTTCCCCCTTTTTAGTCCTGTATGTACATCATCTCTTATATATGCAACTAAGTCCTTCCCCTTCTTTAGCCTCTACTAGGTGTTATAACAAATACCTAGCCATCCTAGATTCAAGTTTACTAATGGCAGAAAGTGCAAATACTCAAGATAGGATGGTACCTCTTGGTGTCGAATGACAGTTAGGTCTATCCCTCGACAATGGCTGGTGCTTCCTTGCTTTTCTCCCTGGTTCTCGCGTAAGAGGAAAGTGGCTACTAGGGTTTAAGAGGGGTTGGGGTTGTCTGCCATCTCTTATATATACAGGGTTTCAGATTTGATCAAAGAGGGAGGAGTTGATAGATGGAAATACGGGTTGAAACAGATTTTCAATAGCCTCTGGAGGATTTGAGAACATCCTGAATCTGAGTGTTGGCCCCTTTACGTTTGAGGGTCAGTCGTTTGGAAGGAGATTCAAATTTCGAATTTGAATATGATCCTTAGAGGTTGTGCTCGAGTGTGGATAGGAGAGGGTTTGCTTTGATCTGTTACAACATAAATTCAAATATAGGTTTTTTGTATTAAAACCTTTAGTTGGAATCTAGTTGCAAAGGTCCACTATACATACAAACACTAATTAGCCTTTATTTCCTTAGATAAAGGAAAGAAGGAAAAGGAAAAAAATAATAATAAAGGGAAACTTGGGCTAAGGGTTTACAAGGAGACTGTTCGAGAATTTATCGAGCATTTCTGACAAGCATGCCTAAGGTTGCCTCCAGGCATACCGGAACATGTACTCATCGACTCCTGCAGCATGAACATGATCCCCGCGATCAAGCTCTGGCTCAACTCTACCCCTCCCCCCCTCCCCCCCGCCCGATTGGAGTTCGTTGATCATTGAAGCCGAAGATGCTGAGAAGAAGCCGCGTAACGCTCACCTTCTGGGGTTAACTTCCCTACCTTTAACAACAAAGGGAAACATCCTGCGACTAGCAGTAGCAGTCGCGAAGCGAAAGAAAAGCATGCATTGACTGTCAATACGTCTAACAGCACGCAAGGTCCTGCCCAAAGGCCTCCTACCGCACCAAGACCGAAGATGGTCTACTCCTTCCATGATGAAGACACCTTACAGCTCTTTGAGATGCTGAAGCAGGGCGACAAAATCAAATTGCCTGATCCCAAGCGTCCTGACGAAGTAGGCAGAGTCGGCGACCCGAGGTATTGTCACTACCATCAGTTCGTTGGACACTCAACTATAGGCTACTACATCCTCAAAGACTACATACAACGCATGATTAATGCGAACGTTATCTCAGTCGATTACGAAGAGAAGACAGTCTCGGCCAATACGGTGTCGCTCCAGTTCGGCACCTTACCGCCTACCACATCTCAAGATGGTGTCGTCCCCATCCCGAAGGCGACAATGGAAGTAGTCAACCTTCCACCAACCTGTGACAACGTGGGTGGGCTCACACCATTCACAATATCCAAGGAAGAGATCATGTGGGTTCACCCGGATCTCGTTCCAGAGCTGACTCAACCGGGGGTAACCTCTACCTCCAAAAACAAAGGCAAGAAGACCAAGTCTTGCCGAATGGTGACTTCCTTCCTTGAGGAAGCACTGCCCGTAAAAATGCATTCACAGCAGAACACCCAGCCTAAGGCGGCTCCGTCCGAAGTGACGCCTCCTATCATCCCCACAGCTGTCCAAGGAGAAGGTTCATCCCAATCTCCTGCAGCTGACAAACAAAAGCAGAAGGAGGCCCGCTTTAACAGGCCTCTTCGAAAAGACAACACTCCGAGGTTAGCCAAGCCCCACAACTTCGACATACTGGCACAACTGGCCAGTACTCCAGTACGACTTTCCCTATTCGAGCTCCTTCGTCCATCCAAAGATACTCGCGAAGCTCTCTGCGAAGCCCTAAAGGACGCCTAGTCTTTCATCAGTCAGGTCAAGCAGCCTGACGACGATCCTACAGCATGTTCACACTGCCATAATATGGGGAAGATCATCCCCAATATCATATTCACTCAACAGGATATGCTGCTCAAGAACAACAGGCACAACAGACCCCTGTCTTACACGGGGTATGTCGGTGCCATCAAGGTGGATCGAATACAGATTGACCCTGGATCTTCTCTCAGCATCATCCCCCGAACTCTACTTCAGACATTGGGGATCCTGATGCATCGCCTGACAGCGTCTTACACTACCATCAGTGGCTTCAATGCCAGTAAGAGTGAGCCGCTGGAGAAGATCCGCTTGAAGTGTCACATCGGCGATCTCCAGACCGAGGTGACTTGCTAGGTTGTGGATGCAGACGTCAACTACAACATCCTATTGGGACGGCCATGGATACATGGTGGCGCCATCCACTCTCCATCAATGTATGAAATACGTATCCACTAGCGGCATCATCCGAAAGAGTTTGCTGATGTCGATCCCTTCAGAGGGATTGAAGCCTTCTTCACCGACGCTGATCTGTACATATCAATTCATCTCGAAGATGAAGCCAATGATGCTAATGATGAGGCAGAAGCTGAGGTCGAAGCTAACTCAGAGGCGGACATGATAATCAACGCTCCCTTAAAAGTACGACTCAAAGGGAGGCCGCCTCAAACATCGGCCCCTATGGTAGTCAAACTCCGCGGGAAGGTGCCAGCTTCTCGGGACAGGACATCCAATGAAGCTCCGTTGAAGATACGCCTCAAAGGTAAGCCCCCTCAAGCGGCGGCTCCTCTCGTAGCCAAGCTACGGGGAAAGGCTCCAGCTCCCGGCACACCAACTGAGGCTCCCCTCAAGGTGCTGCTCAAAGGCACACCTACTCAGTTGTCGGCACCCGTCAGGCCACAAGAGAAGACCTCGTCATCCTTCTCAGCACAGTCTCAGGAGCCAGCACAAGGCAAGCTTCCAAAAAACTCTTCTAAACCTCCCAAGGCTGCTCCAGTTCTTACTGATGAAGAACTTGGAGAGTAAATATCGGCTAATGTCGATGCTCCATCCCTCGATGATGTAATCCCTCGGGACAGGATCCTGTATTTTATCAAAATAGAGTGTCTTTCAATTATTCTAGTCTTCCACATTGGAATACCAAGTACACTCTAGATAATGCTCTACAGTCGTTGCAAACACAAATAACGACTATGAGTCATATAAATCGAGTCGCCCTGTACCAAGGAGTCTGTTACATAGTCCCACCTCGGAACAAGGACGAGAAGCCCATTATCTTTGGCAAAGTCGAGCATCACCAAGACCTCCCACCGACGGAGCCAGAACCCGATACCGGTAGAATGCAAACCTACCGGTACAACAATCGAGCCAAGTATCTCATCCAAAAGATGGGTTACAACTTGAAGAGCGAACAAGGTTTGAACTACAACAAAGGTTGACGTCTTTCCCTACGACTTCTAGTGCCAAAAGGAAAGCCGCAAGACTACTATCACCGTACCCGACGGGGGGTAGGCTACGTCACGCCTCCAACAACTCCCGAAGGATCAGAAGTAGAGGATGTCATGCATTCTCACTCATCTTAAACTTCAACCTGGGACTCCGACACCAGCATCAGCTCAGTCTTCAGAAAAGTGATATCAACCAACATGACAACCGTACATCCTATCGACGGCAAATCCTCAAAAAAAGTACTATTCTTGACCTCTGTCGAGAACGTACTGCCTCTTTCCAGAGAGAGGACTGGTGAACTTGACCAAACCAAGTTCATACCCCTTTTTTTGAGATCATATGCTTCTGGAACCCAGTTGTTTCGTTGCATTCGATCCCTAGTAGAGGGACCACCATGTCCACGTCACCTCTGAGTTGCCTCTCTATACCTCATCAAGCAGGATCCTGCATCATGTAAGGTCATGCTTAAGGTAATATTTACCACGTCCACATCACCTCTGAGTAAACATTCTGTACAATAATCCCTGTGTTGTTGCACCATAGAACATCCACGTCCATATTACCTTTGAGTTGTTCTATAAAACCCTACAGAGTTCACTCCTACCATGTCCATATTACCTCTGAGTAGGAAAACTCCACCAATTAGCCCATATTTACTATGTCCACATTATCTCTGAGTAAATATGTTGGTCCTATCTTTCAACTTATCAGTCCGTACCTAAAACCAAGGTATGCCAAGGATGATAAGTCCACATAAAACCCCCAAGGGAAGTTCTCCATATTTACCAAGTACATATTACCTCTGAGTAAATATGCGGGGTCCATCATAAAACTTATTATCTGCACCCAGAGACCGAAGTGCACAACAGATAATAGGTCTACAAAAATCACAAAAGATTGAACAAAGCAAAGGGTTCTTTACTTCTTCAACGAAGGAAATAACAGAGCTACATGTTTTTAAAACCTACATCAAAAGAGAGACAAAAGTGTCTCCAAAACAAAAAAAATATAAGGCAAAAGAACTAAGGATCAGCAATCAGTTCGTCAACCCGACGCTGCAAGGCTTGAGCTTTAGTTTCCATGGTCGCCAGAACGTGACGCTCAGCTTCCTGGCACATTGCATGCCTAGCCTCAGGAGCAAGGTCGGTGGCGAACTTGTCGTCCAACTCCTTCTTCTGACGGAGCAAGAGGGCCGTGTGGTGAGTGCACCTTGCCGTCTCCTCCATAAGCTAGACATGTTCGGCCTGTGCCTGTTCGGAATCAGCCAGAAGCCGGGCTTGTTGCTCTTGCAGATGACGAATCTGTGCATCAACTTTCGCGAGATTGACCTTCAAGGACTCTCACAGTTTGGCCTTCTCCTCCTTCGACAAGGATAAACTCTCCTCCTTCTCTACAGCATCGGCCATCTCTTGCGTCCAGGTAGCCATGGTGTAAGAGTGAGCCGACTCAACGGCAGCCTCCAGCTTATTCTGCTCTTCCTCAATTAAAGCAGAAAGATCGTTTCGTCGAATGTTTCAGAGTTCTGTCAGGCGAAGATCGAGCTCAGTCATAGAGGCTTCCTGGATCTCGGCCATATGATCATGGCCTTGGTAACTACGGATCTGTTGGATAAATGGGAATGCCAAGCGCCTCGCAGTCGCAAAGCTTCCACCTTCGTCCAACACAGCGACACCCTCCGTCGCAACATCTTATAGACGGCCTCGACCATGAATCTTACGTATTCATCTGCATCATCCTGCACTTGAGGTGTTATTCCAAAAGTTGCCGGAGCCGCTACAAGAGCCAAGGGACAACTTCTGTAGAAGCTCCCACACCTGAGGCTAAGGACACAGTCACCACTTGGCTCACGGGAGCCTCAGGTCTTATAACTTCAGGAGAAGAAACCAGTGTCTCGGTAATCATGACCTCTGAACCTCCATGAGGACCCGATACCTTCCCCCCGGCAGGAGGAAGAAGGGGTGCACCTTCCACCAGAGGGCTCTTGCCCTTATTTAAGTAGGCATCAGGCAGCCCCACAATAGCTGAGCCCGCCAAAGTAGCCTCGACAGCAACATTGGCAGTAGAAGCACATCCTCCTACCGTCAACGAAGGGTTTTCGACATCGGATGAGAGAGAAAATCCTTTTGCCTCTTTCTCACTTAAAATCGAAGTAGGGCTCGGTAGTCGAGTTACTCCCCCTTCATCATTATCAATTCTCAGGACAGGAGTCGAACTTGGCAGGCGAGTCATGTCACCCACCGGGGCAAGAACAGAGCTAGACAATGGAGCAGCCATTGAAATTGGGCTCTCCAAAGCCTCCCCAAAAGAGGGTTCAGTGGCCGACTTCTCGGCACATTCCTCTCTGCTTATTACGGGATCATCCCCAGCAACATCTTCTTCAGGAGCACCATTTGGGGAAGACGAGTCCCATTCTTCCTCCTCATCAGGAGGGGTTTGTCTGACAACTTCTTTTGAGCCCCCCGCGCCAATCTTGGGGGACCCCATAGTAGATTGCTTCACTCCCTGTGAAGACTCTGCTCCTCCTCTCCGATGAGAGGGGTCAACATCCTCAGGTGTCGCTCCACCTGCAGTATCATCTCCATCGTAGCCCAAAGTACTGGGGACTTCCACAGTGACAACATCATCCAAAGTCTCCTCCAGAGGAGACGACATGATCAGAGGGACACGCTCATCAAGCAAGCTTGCCACCTCCTTTGGTTGACTTGGGCCCGGTTTCGACGACCGTAGTTTTTTTTTCTCCTGCAAAAGAAGAAACATAAGCAAAAGAGGAAAGAATCGAACCAGGCTGATGACAATGCACATACCACTGCGGGAGCTGGTTCTGTAGGAGCCACCGAAGGCCACACCTGCATATCTAAGGCCTTCTTGGGCCTCTTTGGATCAGATGAATCTGCCTCCGTCGGGGCACGTCTCTTCGATAGTTTGGCCGAGGGATCCTCCTGAGAGCTTCATGCCGGTGCCACAGGGGCAATCCTGTATGCTGTCACTTCAAAAGGATGATAAGCTCGAGCCGTCGCCAGTATGCCTTCCGAAGCTTCGAGCTGCGTACCGACAATGAAACTGGTCTCCCGGTCAAATCCAACGGGAACGATATTCATCGCACAGTAAAACTTCACGACGGAATACAATATATGTGGCTGGAGGTTGCGGACCGACAGCGTGAATCGCACCTCCGTGCACCCGACATTGTAATATTGCCACCCCTGGGCACCATCCAGTAAACTCCCAACGAATTCCAGAGAGCTACTGGGGTTTTTCAACATTAGTTAGGTATAGCCGAATTGGCGTACGAAGCGACTGGGCAATATGGCTCCAAGAAGCAGCAATTTTGATTTCGATACACAAGGTGTGAAGGCCGGATGCTCTGCAGCCAGTGAAACCCCCACGACGCCAAAGAAATTATATTTTCGCCGGCATCTTCCAGCTCCTCGTCCGCCTCACAACCATCAAAGGTTGGAGCGACCTTGGTAATCTCCCATCCCTGGAGATAAGACAAAACCCTCCTGCAGACAGGTACCCCTGTATGCAACCACTTTCGCCTGTAGAAGCGACGGATAAAAGCGTCGCCTTCCTCGTGCTCCTTGGCCGACCCAGGAGTCATTATGTTGGATAATACAGAATCAGCCATCCCATCAGGTAATGGAAGGACAACTCCGTACGAGGGGAATTGCCCCTTTGCCCTTCTCACCTATCACATCATCGGTGAATTCTCTCAATCCCTGCTTCAGGTTGCACACCATAGCGAGAAGCAAAGCCAGAGGATAACCAAAGACCAGCTTCATAGCCGGTCAAATGAGATTCTTGGATATCCTCTCCAAGGAATCGGACCTACAGGCAAATACATGGTCACGAAGCCATAGCATCAGAAAGGACGCCAATACGGCCTTTGAAGTCATCTTGTGAGCACAGTGCCAGAAGCAGCTATAGATGTGCTCAGATGGCTCCCGGTCCTCATTTTCACGAGGGTTCTTCTCATTGAGCCTAGACATCTCAGCGAGTACCTCAGCATGGGAGATCCCCTGAGGAGTCGTAAAACAGATCTTCGAACGATCCGCCAAGTCTTGTTTGAAGACATACTCCTTCCAAGCATTCACATGGGGCTGCGCCCCATCCTTTTTTCTGCGCTGAAGCAGGTAATGATGGCTCGCAACCTCCTTGAAGACCGCCATCATCTCAGAGTTCTTCTCTTCCAAAGCCAATAACTTCTCGTTCGAGGGAAAATACTCCTCATAGGGTTCAGATCCCCAAGGGAGTTTCGAAACCTCGTACATCTCGTATAGCGCCAGTCCTAACTCCCCAACGGGAGTGAAAAAAGTGCCAGTGTGGGTATTATACATCTTCAGAAGAGCGAAAAACATATGCTTATTCAAGTCTATGCCTGCTTGAGTAGCACGAACAGCAGCAGTGTGTGCCATTGATTATCGAAAGAACAGAACAGTTTTATGGGAGGACTGGACTTTGATTCATAATACAAACTCGCTCGTACAAAGAGAGCCTAGGAATAAAACCTAGGAAAAGCAATCTAAGTACAATTGTTTAGTTTTTCTGGGGGGTGACGGTAGAGGCTCGGGAAAGTGATATCAACTCTGCCTTACTCCTTGGACGATCGGACGTAGCTTTTGCTCTGGCAAAGAAATGCTCTTTGTGTGTGCAGGGGTTGCTAGTCTCTCTGCTCGGGCTTTGTGCGTATAACTCTGTGTGTTTTGCAAAGGAATAATCCCCTGCTATTTATAGGGCTTTGTGATAAGTAAGGTGTGCAGTAATTGCTCCTTGAAAAGCGGGCGGTTGGGGATTGGTTAAGATTAGCCTTGATCTTATTTGTTGGAAATCAATCTGGGCTGTTTATGTTGATTACAACAAATCTGCATTGTTTGTTGGAAATCGATCTGGACAGTTATGATGATTACAATAAATCTGTATTGTTTGTTAGAAATCGATCTGGGCAGTTATGATGATTACAATAAATCTGTATTATTTGTTGGAAATCGATCTCGGCAGTTATGATGATTACAATAAATCTGTATTGTTATGATTTATTGGTTGCTAAATCCGAGTGGATAAGTCTTAGTCAATCTTCTGCCACGTATCCCAATTGTTATTTATGCTGCGAGCCGCATGAACGGGGCATCCTGGCAGGGCCGCATGAGTGTGGTCTGCTAATTGAGCCGTATGAGGGTGACCCCACAACCGAGCCGCATGAGGATGGCCTCCAACTGAGCCGCATAAGGGTGGCCTCCAACTGAACCGCATAAGGATGGCCTCCAACTGAACCGCATAAGGATGGCCTCCAACTAAGCCGCATGAGGGTAGCCCCCAACTGAACCGCATGAGGGTGGCCCCCACAACCGAGCCGCATAAGGGTGGCCCTCCAACTGAACCGCATAAGGATGGCCTCCAACTGAGCTGCATGAGGGTGGCCCCCATCTGAACCGCATAAGGGTACTGGCCCCCATAACTGAGCCACATGGAAGTCTTCGAAGCGATCCGCATAAGGAGCTTTGGAATTGGTGGATTGTGCCAGCCATAAAGATTTTTTTCGTCTCTCTAGGGGCACGTCATTATGTCAGAGTCATCATTTTACCTTTATGTCAGAGCTGTCAATCTTTTGTGTCAGAGCTGCCGCATTGCGTCAGAGCATTCAATGAGCCAGCTGCACAGAGCAGTTATCGCCAGTTGTAGAGGCCTATTTTTGAACCGTATAGGGCCACGTGGCTTTTTCCGAGCCGCATGGAGCTATCGGGGACTTTCTAGCCGCATGAAGCTTCTAAGGGACTTTTGAGCCGCATGAGGCTCTAAGGGACTTTTGAGCCACATGAAGCTCTAAAGGATTTTTGAGCCGCATGAAGCTCTAAGGGACTTTTGAGCCGCATGAGACTCCCTTCTGTTTTGAGCCGCATGGACTTTCCTGTTCTTTTCCATACTTCTACAAGACCCCCTTCAAAGTTTTCAATTTATAAAATTGAAATACTTTGAATAAGAAGCATGGCAATGTCCGCATAAGCTCTTCTTACCGCATAGACTCATCTGGCCGCATAGGATGTTCTGGCCGCATGGACTGCTCTGGCCGCATGGATTTGCTCTGGCCGTATGCTGTCCTTCATGCCACGTAGGCGTCTCATTGATTGCTCTTGATTTGTTTTGATTTAAAGCCGTCTTTTGGGTAGGATCCCAAGAGTCGGCATTAAATATTTTAGATTGCCTTGATGATTCTGAGCACTCTTTTTTGCATGAGAGGGGATAAAATCCCAAGAGTCGATTTTATCTTCTAGGCAGCACGTGGTTCGAAGCGTCCATCGGTCTACGAGCCTCCTGTCCGCCTATAAATATGAGTAATTTTTATAGATAGACTCTTTACTTTCTTCTCTTGTTCAAGCCTTTCTTGCCCTAGTTGTCGTCGTCTTATCCTTCGATCACCGATGGCTCCCAAAGCTTCCTCTAGCACCGTAGCGAAGGGTAAAGGAGCGGCTACCTCATCGACTGAGGCACCCACAGTTCATCCTGACGTCCACCCCGCCATTGATGGTAAGGATATTGGGAGAAATTGTATAAACTCAAAGCCCTAACCATCATGGCTACGCCGCATATTTTATACGCGGGCCTTCTTCGTCTTTATTGAACTGTTCAAGTTTATTGTGATGAATCCGCATACTGTGCTGCATGTGCCGCATATACATCTCATGTTCGAGCCGCATGGGGGTATGCCCCATGTCCGAGCCGCATGAGAGTCGTCTTGTGGCCGTATAATCACTTTACAAACTGGGCCGCATAAGATCCCATCAAATCAGAGCTGCATAAGCGCTTTTTAAACTGGGCCGCATAAGCTCCCTCGAAGTAGAGCCACATAAGCTCACTTGAACTGGGCCGCATGAGACCCCGCTAAACAGAGCCGCATAAGCTCATCTGAACTCGGCCGTATGAGACCCCGTTAAACAGAACCGCATAAGCTTATCTGAACTCGGCCGCATGAGACCTCGCTAAACAGAGCCGCATAAACTCATCTGAACTCGGCCGCATGAGACCCCGCTAAACAGAGCCGCATAAACTCATCTGAACTTGGCCGCATGAGACCCCGCTAAAACAGAGCCGCATAAGCTCATCTGAACTCGGCCGCATGAGACCCCGCTAAACAGAGCCGTATAAGCTCATCTGAACTCGGCCGCATGAGGCCCCGTTTAAACAGAGCCGTATAAGCCCCATTAAATTGAGCCGTATAAGGACCCGCCTGATCAGAGCCGCCTAAGCTCGAAAACACTAAGCAGTTCTCCCTGGCCATCTTCTAACTTGTATCTTTTGTCCTTTTTTTCAGTGAATTTGCTAGTCAATCTTGTGGAAGAACCTTTGGTGGGTCGCGTCCAATCTACTGTGGGCTATAGGTTCGACCACATAGTCGAGTATGTGGTGAACCAGCTTCCAAAAGACGAACCTGTGGAGAGGCTGGGAGACATTAAAAAGCAGTCCTTCTTCTTTATCTCGGGGATGATGACCTCAGGGCTGCTGGGGGGCAAACACTTGAAGCCTGCGTTCCTCTTCGGGGATGCCTTAAACTGTAAAGAACTCCCAAGTTCTGGACATATCAGAGAGTTAGAGTTTTACTTCTGATGGGATGGCGATCCATATTCCTGTGATGGAGCGTCATTTCCCACTATCGTGGTTCAACATATTGCCCATGGATAGGAAGATGGAGGATTCCTTGACTCCGACCCGGAACGGGATGATTCTGGGCAAAATTCACTATAACAATAACCTGCGGTCAGTATACGCGGGCAGGGTACCGGTCAGCCGCTACGTGATGGGGTTGGCCCCGGACAGAGCTGATCCGCGGTCTTCCTCGTATTGACCATCCTGCAATAAAGAAAACTTTATGATTGATAAAAACCTATCTACAAGTAAATATAAATGTTTTATATAATATCCATATACCCGGTGTACCCGATTTCCTATGTTGTGATCAAGTTTTCGCTAGTTTAAATCAAGTTCTTCAATAGTACACTAATACCTAGGTACTATTAGGATTGACCTGCATGGGCCACTACTAAAAATATGGCACAACCCACTCCCAAATAATCGGACACGCCCAGCCTACGTTGAAAGACTCAACGTAGTAAGCTGTACCAATCCTAGGGAAACTACAAGTCCAGATAGGAATGAATATAAACCACAACATCTATAATATCGAATCCCATAATCAAAGTACATGTCTAAGAGTTATTACATTCATCCAGCTAAAAGAAAAGTAAAGTCTGACAGCCTCAAGTACAATAGAAAAATAAACTGCTAATGGTAAGGTACTAGGCCTCCTCAGCCTCTAAGTCCAAAGAAACTCCAGCTGGCTCTACTGTATCTATAAGCTCACGACCATAGTATGTGTACACAATGCTTCCATCTCACCTGCAACATATCCTAGTCAGGAGCGGAGCAAAGTACAGTTCTAGGTAATGAACAAGAACATCATGATATAGAAATGAGTACAGGAGAACATGAAATATGAGATACCGAAAATGAACATGAAAGTACAGGAATGTAAGTACAAAAAATAAAGTACAGGAAATAAAGTACAGGCTATAAACAGAGGCACTAGATTCCAACCTTAACTGAGAAACAAAATCATCCTTCATAACTGCCCCAGATTCAAAACATAACTCTTTTAATGGCTACTTAATAACAAACCAACTAAGCCAACCCAAGCCAATCATGTTTACACAAAGCCAAGCTGCAACCCAACTTGACCATAACCCCACATCACCCATTCGGTTTGGATAATCTCCAATCATAGGAGTAAATTAACACAGTCCAAGACTGTCGAGCTACCAACTGCTCGAATTTACTCAACTACTCAACACCTCATTGAAACCCCAACACATCAGACTCTCCATTCCAACCAGGCTTCATTTGAATACAACAGCTCAACATAATTAAACAACAATAAATCAAGAAATTAATATGATTTTTAAGAAGACACAATTCAGGAACGTCTAGAGAAATCTCAATGAAACAAACTCAGGAAATCAAAAAGTAAAAAATTCAACAGATCCATATACACACCACAACTCGATCAAAGCATACAGGACTCAAATTGACAAAATATACAACCAATCGAAAGAAGTTTTTAAACCACTTGTAAGCTCAAGCGCTGCTAACTCCAACGCCCAGGGACCCATTGTATTCGACACCAACTCGATCAATCACGAATAGAAGGAAACTCACACCAAGGTTTGAACACAGATTAACGAGGCCCGAACATCTTCGATCCCAACTGAAACACCAATACGCAGCCGAAATGAACACAACCCGAACACGAACCAACTTCTTGGATACGAACACGGCTATAGTCGACTCAAGCTAATCTCAACAGGATCGGTCCTGGCCCCGGCCACACCACTATACTCAAACACCGAAACAGAATAAAAGAATCAACAGATAGATAACATAGGTACCTGGAAGGAGGAGGTGATGCGGATCACGAATGTGTCTCGAGTGTCGGACACAATCCTCTGCTCCAAACAAAATTGATTTGCGAATACTACCATCACAATCCAGAACAACACCAAGAGACAAGGTCTTAATTCCAATTCACAGAAGATCAAAGAAACAAGAACTAGAGAAATAGAGGAATGAACACTTACCGAGAACGAATTGCTCAAACGAAGATTTCTTCGATTCCGAACAGAGCCTCGAAGAAAATTCAGACCGATGTACTCATTGGATTCAAGAATTCAAGTCAAGAAACAAACAGAAACAAGGAAACAAAATTCTCTCTGAAAATGAATTACGGACCTAGATTTGACTCGTCGATGAAAATCTTCGAAGAAATCAAGAATCGTCACCAAAGGAGTAAACTCGCGGGGAGAGGCAAGATGGTGACGCTGCTGCGAAAGTCGATCGTCGGAGTGGACGTCGTAGGCGCCGTCAAAAGGATGCTCGACCGCTGCGTCTGCCGCGTTCGTGATCGATCGTCCGCCAAAGGTGTGCCAGGGGCTGTGCGCGTCTTCAGTCGCCTCCTTCTTCGTTACAGACGAGAGAATTAGGATTAGGTCGGTGAGGATTTGGGGAAAGACCGAGAACAAAAGGAATGAGGAGCTCTGGAATTTTCAGAGCTAAGAATGAAGAGAATGGGATTTCTCTCTCTCCAGCCACCTATATAACATGTGCACTAAATATGCAAAAGAGTCCCTCCGCAAATCAGTCTTTAAGCAAAAAAGTCCCCCCATTTTTCCACTATTGCACAAATAACCCAAATTCTGTTAGAGAGGTGGTTACAAGTTGTAAGGGAGTGGGGAGCACTCCAAATAAATTTAAAAATTAGTTATTTGCCAAAAATTTAAATCTCCCTCCAAAAAAAATCATAAAATTTATTAAAAAATACGTAATGAAACATTATTATTATTAGCAACTTTAAAATTCTCGAAATAGAAAAGTGGAGTTACAGTTTTAATGGCAAACAAGCTGGCGACTCTGCTGGGGACCTCTTTCTCCTCCAACGAGAAAGTTGTGTCGCAATCTGACGACATCAAACTCGGCTCCTCCCATAAAACACTTGTGGTACGCCTCAATCAACAGGCGTATGAGGAGTTCATCTCTGAAGGTAGCGCGAGTCCTTCGAAGCGGCAGCCATAGCCGAAGAAGACTCGCCAAGTCTGGGTGCGCAAGGTCGATGCGCCTGGCACCATCATCAAAGGGGATGCACCACCGCAGCCGGCCCTTCCTGCTGACGCTTTCAGCAACAAGGATGCGCCTGCCGGTGTCGCGCACCTGTCTGGGAAATGCAGTATTGACTGCATTCTCCAACCGTCTTCTTTTCAGCCGAAGAAGATACGCCAACGGAGCAGAGGTGCAACCAATCTCCAGCGCATGAGCTCTGGTGCGCAGGAGAGAACGTCTGTCTTCAACAGACTCACTCGCTGTCATGGTGAGGCACAATTGGATTTTAAGTACTATGCGCCCTCGCGGACTAGTACAAAGAAATCTAAGGCAGCATAGGCCATGCACCACGAATGTGCTACACCAACAGCAAACCAGAAGCATGCATTCAAAATCATGCGCGCTGCTGATGGTAAGCTGTACAGAGTCGACTCGGGCACATCTGTGCCAGAAATGGGTCGACTCTCAAAGTTCCTGTCCCGCTTGGGCGCATCTACTGCGTTTCGAACCATGTCTGGCTGGGCAATTATGATGTTGAGTCCAAGCGCCCACTTGGGTGATGCGCATGAAGTGGACTCAAGTTGCCATAAATGATGTTCCTCTACCAATAAGTTGGGCGTATCTCATGCGCATGAACCAGATCAGGGGGTACAGCATTCACATGACCACCCCGGTGCTTGGCCTTGTCATGCGCCTGATGGGGGTGTTAAAGTAAAACTCTTAAATCATGATTTGCGTAATGTGATCAGTCACAAACGTAGATCAGAAGAGCTGACCAAGAAGCACAATGTGTCCCTCGCAGGGCACACCTGTGCTACGGTCACCATCAACTGCTGTTGTTGTAAAACAACAGCTCCACCACATAGGCAATCCATGTTTCAGCGACTACAATCTACGGCACCTATCCGACGTCACCTCGAAAAGAAAGTATCAATTAATGACGAAGCAGAGCCCAAGGTCGCTTTCTGTCATATTGTCTCCAATTCCCACTCATCCGTGAGAAACACAACCACCAACTCCTTGGCCTCTACATCCAAGAGTCAGCTGAGGAAGAGAAAAACAGTGGTCCCGTCCCCAGGGGTGTACAAACACACCCGAACAAGGAGCAAGGCCGTGGCAGAAGCAACAGCCGGGGGTAGTCATGCCTCTGACAACCCTCCTCTCGAAGACAAAGAAGCACTTCGACAAATCGACCCTGACGTAGCTGGAGGTAGCCGACACGAGGCTTCAGAACAAGAAGCCCCTCTACAGGAAAACGAGGTCGAAAGTGAAGCCTCTACCAATCCATCCACTTCCACCCACGTCAGGACAGCTTACATGGCAGGGGGTGGTGATGAAGGAGAATCAGACGCTCCGGCGCTAGATATCGTGCAGCACATAGACACTCTTGAGGGGAGTCTCAAGACCCTCTCTGTCTCCATACAGATCCTGACCCAGGCAGTGTTCAATATCCGGACCACTCTGGCAAGGGCACCTGTCTCCGCCGGTCCCGATCCAGGGGCCAACAAAAAATCAAGTATACCCCCTCAACGGGTATCTTCAGGGGCGGAGCACCACACTGCACCACGAGCATCAGCTCCTTCCAATATTCAGCTTCATGTCTTACCGCCTTTACCTGCTCCTAGCTCGACAAAAGACTTGGGTCGAGATGATCAGAGACCTGCATGAACGCTTTGAGGCCCGAAACAGGCAGAAAGAACGTCAGAAGTTGGAGCTTCCTCAACCCTACCCTCTTGAGTGGAACAAGGTGGTTTATCCTTCCAAGTATAAACCAACATACACTGACGCCATACGACGGGAAGGATTCTCCTCGTCGGTACTTGACCTACTTTCAGTCTCAGACGGGACATCTTCCAAAGAAAGACGTCCTACTTACGAGCCTGTTTGTCGGGGATCTGAAGGGAGTCGCCTATGACAGGTACTGCAGTCTCCCTGATAACTCCATATCATCCTTCGACGATTTGACGACAAAGGGAAACGGCCTGCGACCAGCAGTAGCAGCCGCGAAGCGAAAGGGAAGCAGGCATTGACTGTCAATGCGTCTAACAGCACGCAAGGTCCTGCTCAGAGGCCTCCTCCTGCACCAAGGCCGAAGATGGTCTACTCCTTCAATGATGAAAATACCTTACAACTCTTCGAGATATTGAAACAGGGCGACAAAATCAAGTTGCCTGATCCCAAGCATCCTGACGAAGTAGGCACAGTCGGCGACCCGAGGTATTGCCACTACCATCGGTTCGTTGGACATCCAACTAAAGACTGCTACATCCTCAAAGACTATACACATCGCATGATCAATGTGAACATCATTTCAGTCGATTTCGAGGATAAGACAGTCTCGGCAAACTTGGTGTCGCTCCAGTTCGGCACCTTACTGCCTACTACAGCTCAAGATGACGTCGTCCCCATCCCAAAGACGACAATGGAAGTAGTCAACCTTTCACCAACCCACGACAACGTGGGTGGGCTGAAACCACTCACAACATCCAAGGGAGAGATCATGTGGGTTCACCCTTGAGGAAGTACTGCACGTACGAACGCGTTCACAGTAGAACGCCCAGCCTGAGGAGGCCCCGTCCGAAGTGATGCCTCCTATCATCACTACAGTTGTCCAAGGAGAAGGTTCATCCCAACCTCCTGCAGCTGATAAACAAAAGCAGAAGGAGGCCCGCTTCGACAGGCCTCTTCGAAAAGACAACGCTCTGAGGTTAGCCAAGCCCCACAACTTCGACATACTGGCACAACTTGCCAGTACTCCAGTACGGCTTTCCTTGTTTGAGCTTCTCCGTCTATCCAAAGATACTCTGGAGGCTCTCTGCTAAGCCCTGAAGGACGCCGAGTCTTTCATCAGTCAAGTCAAGCAGCCTGACAATGATCCTACAGCATGTTCGCACTACCATAATATGGGAGAGATTATCCCCAACATCACATTCACTCAACAGGATATGCTACTCAAGAACAACAGGCACAACAGACCCCTGTATTACACAGGATATGTCGATGCCATCAAGGTGGATCGAATACAGATCGACCATGGGTCTTTTCTCAACATCATCTTCCGAACTCTACTTCAGACTATGGGGATCCCGATGCATCGCCTGACAACGTCTCATACTACCATCAGTGGCTTCAACGCCAGTAAGAGTGAGCCGCTGGGGAAGATCTGCCTGAAGTGTCACATCGACGATCACCAGACCGAGGTGACCTGCTATGTTGTGGATGCAGACGTCAACTATAACATCCTATTGGGACGACCGTGGATACATGAATACATGGTGGTGCCATCCACTCTCCATCAATGTATGAAATACGTATCCACCAGCGGCATCATCCGAACAGAGCTTGCTGGTGTCGATCCCTTCAGAGGGATTGAAGCCTTCTTTACCGACGTCGATCTGTACAAATCAATTCATCTCGAAGATGAAGCCAATGACGCTGATGATGAGGCAGAAGCTAAGATCGAAGCTGACTCAGAAGCAGACATGATAATCAACGCTCCTCTAAAAGTGTGACTCAAAGGGAGGACGCCTCAAACATCGGTCCCTATGGTAGTCAAACTTTGCGGGAAGGCGCCAGCTTCTCCGGGCAGGACATCCAATGAAGCTCCGTTGAAGATACGCCTCAAAGGCAAGCCCCCTCGAGTGGTGGCTCCTCTCATAGCCAAGCTACGGGGAAAGGCTTCAGCTCCCGGTGCACCAACTGAGGCTCCCCTCAAGGTGCGGCTTAAAGGCAGACCTCATCAGTTATCGGCACCCGTCAGGCCACAAGAGAAGACCTCGGCATCCTTCTCGGCACAATCCCAGGAACCAGCACGGGGCAAGTTCTCAAAAAACTCTCATGTACCTTCCAAGGCTGCTCTAGTTATCACCGATGAAGAACTTAGAGAATACATATCGGCTAATGTCGATGCTCCACCCCTCGATGATGTAATCCCTTGGGATAAGATCCAGTATTTTATCAATAAGAGAGTGTCTTTCAAATATTCTAGTCTTCCATATTGGAATACCATGTACACTCTAAATAATGCTCTACAGTCGTTGCAAACATAAATAATGACTGTGAGTCATACAAATTGAGTCATCATGTACCAAGGAGTCTGTTACATAGTCCTGCCTCGAAACAAGGATGAGAATGCCATTATCTTTGGCAAAGTCGAGCGTCACCAAGACCTCCCACCGACGGAGCCAGAACCCGACACCGGCAGAATGCAAACCTACCGGTAAAACGATCGAGCCAAGTATCTCATCCAAAAGATGGGTTACAACTTGAAGAGCGGCCAAGGTCTAAACTACGGCAAAGGTCGACGCCTTCCCCTACGACTTTCAGTGCCAAAAGGGAAGCCGCAAGACTACTATCACCGTACCCGATGGGGGGTAGGCTACATCACGCCTCCAACAACTCCAGAAGAATCAGAAGTAGAGGATGTCGTACATTCTCACTCATCTGAAACTTCAACTTGGGACTCCGACACCAGCATCGGCTCAGTCTTTAGGGAGGTACTGTCTTCCAACATAACAACCGTACATCCCATCGACGGCAAATCCTCAGAGAAGTACCACTCTTGACATCTGTCAAAGACATACTGTCTCTCTCCAGAGAGAGGATTAGTGGACTTTGTTTGCAAAAAAACAAAAATTTATTTTATTCCAAACTTGTAAAAGAGTACAAAGTACAATGAATTCTGGGGAAGTACAACTTTAGGAATCTGATCAGGAGACGATCACTTTATCCCTTGGACTATGTGAACTTGAAGACTGTAGCCTCTAGAGAACGCAGTAGCAATTTTACAAGAGTTCTTGATCTCTGTTTGATGATGATTGGAAACTCTATTTATAGAG